>JAUTBT010043276.1:0-15037 GCA_032361225.1 Lepetodrilus schrolli | reverse complement strand
TTTTCAGAAAACATTCAGTGACAAGTTAATCTCCCATCACCATTCTCTCTCTCTCTCTCTCTCTCTCTCTCTCTCTCTCTCTCTCACACACACACACACACACACACACACACAAATATCAATGTATTTTTATATAGGTCTACACGCCGTTATGTATTTAGCATAGAAATATTGAAATATAGTATAACAATATATAAATTAGTCGTTCGACGATGATTGCTAGAATATATAATATATGTTCTTCTATGTGCTCTTCTATTGTGTAATCAACTTGATATGATGCATGCTGTGATGATGATCTTGAACACACACTAATCCATATCCACATGACAGGGCCGTAGTTAACCGGGAGGGCAAGAGGGGCAGTTGCACCCCGAGGACATTAATACATGCACATTAATAATAGGTCCTACATACACTATTATAATTTTCGTTATCTATTTAGGCAAATCAATTGGGAATATACACCTACATATACTATTTGTCAGTGATTGTGCGGCAGTATGTTTCAGTTCAGAATTGACCGTGGTTATATATGATTGCTCCGTGACGTATGAACGATTTGAAGGTCCTGATATCTGTGTTCATGAACGTCCTAGTTAAAGATATTTTCAGAACAGTTTACTATCGAATATTCTAAGTACACATGATGTACAAAACAATCTTCAGGGAATATACCCCAAGACGCCTTACAGGCTCAGGCTCTGGCTCTGACTGTGCGATATGATGTCATTACACATGGTACACCATGAACTACGCACCAGGTGTGCATATTCACATCTGACAATATAGCGATCACATATAAAACACTTCACCGTTGTTGATTTCAGAATTTATTAATTTATAATTAGACGTCATACTAACGATTGAAAATAAAACTTACAAAATGACTGTTTATCCAAATATAGCAGCGGAAAGAAACCCCATTGCATTTGATAACGGGGACATTAGATTAGAAATGTAGGCGTACTACTTATGTTTACACAAATAGTGCAGGACATTGCATCCCTGAGCACACTATTTTTCCAAAATTCCCCAGAACATTTGCCCCCCTCAAGAAAAAAAGGTTAGCTACGTCCCTGTATGATGCATCTTATGATGTACACATGTTGATTCGATGTGCAGTGCAGCCCATTGAGAACGCCAGTTACTCATATCCGATATTGTAGATTGACTGAAATTTGGAACGAATAGTGTTTACCAAGAAACTATAGTTTCAATACATGTACAGTGTATAGTCCATTCAATTTCGAGTTCTTCCGGTTTGTAAGTTGTTCACCGGATATATAGACATAATGCAGTACAACTATCTTTCTCAGAATACGTTTGCCATGAGAATAACTGGTGAGATAGCACGGAGCAGGAAGTGACGTCAATTTGAACTACTAGTACAGTTTCCTGTTCTTTTAGAGCCGTTCTGAGAATTATGTTAGGCTGCATTTGTTTTGAAGGTCACGCTGTATACATAATACAAGTTGGCCTATATAGAGAAATACATAAATACATCAAGATCCTAGAAGTCTGGCGTGATAGAAACAGTCAAACTGGTGCGTGGATTCCGACAGCAAACATTAAAAGTCAAAATCAACATGGACAGTCCAAACGAAAATGATGCAGCTAGCTTTCAGTCACATAGGCCTATAATGAACTCGATGGATGGATGCGAACCACAGAAATGTGACCGATTCACATTAGGTTCATACATTACGAACATAGAAAAGGTCGATGCTGATGCCGATGCTGATGAAATGAAGCAAAAGACGAAAGTACAGATTGAACAGTGGTGTGCCAGAGATTCCTCAAATACATTTGGACCTGGTGTATTTCGGCGGCACGAGACACACCCGTTGGAAGACGTGGATCGACGGCAGGAACCGCAAAGGAAAGGCACCCGACGTGGACTTAGTGAAGGAGATGGACGAGCTGAGACAGATGCTGTTGCCAAAGAACAGTTCCGAACTACAGAAGAAACGACTGTTGACGTAAATGCAGATCACGCCTGTGTTGAAGAAACTACGTTTGTAGAGCCGTCATCGCAGCCTTGTCATCATGGCGTGTTCAATTCGCTCGTGACAGGGGCAGATCCCTGTAATTGTTGTGAAGACCGCTGTCCTGAGGTAATTCAGGAAGAAGACTTTCAGATTGTCGTGGGAACCACCGGAGTATTTTTTAAGAAGAATTATGACGGTTTTGATGAATGTGACGGTTTTGGTGACCTATCGAACAGAATCAAGTCCCTGAATATAGACTCACATATGGATATTAAACCTGAAGACACATCAGATAACTCCATTCCATTCGTGGTAAACAACAGTATTCCAGTAGTACCCAGACCATGCCATCTACTGATGGTATATGGCAGACACTTCCTGAAGCTCAAGGTCAAAGTAGAGCTTCTGAACTCCAACGGCGTGTGCATGAAAGTAATTCCCGGGCATGGATTATGTCACCTTGTGTCAGCGCCGTTCAAAAAAGACCAATCGTCGTCTTTCATTTTCTCAGCTGAACGACACATTGCCATTAATACGAACGTTTCATCACTGGAGCCCGAGTCATTGTATCTCTTCTCAGCGCGAGTCAACAACCAGACGTATTATATGCAAGTGGACCAAACACGATCAAATGATCTGGAAGTCTTAGAAATCGTCATGAATCCTGTGGCACGTTGTAGAATCATTTGCAATGGACGTCTTGCAAAGTCTGGAGCAATGTTTTTCTTCCGTTGCAAAAGGACACCAGATTTAATACTTTGGGAATCGTTTTCACATCCCAATTACTATATTAGTTTTGAACATCAGAGGGTGGCTGTTAGATGTACTACATTTCCGAGAGCAAATAACAATATTGACCTCTATGAAATAACAGAATAGAATATGTATAACTATTCATGTATACAATAGACATAGACAATAGACATTAGCGCATTCCGTTTGTAAAAAAAAAAAGAAAAAAGAATTTCATGTAATTGTAAGGTACATCCTCCTCCCATAACACAGAATGAGAACACTATACACCATGTACACGAGTCGTACATGAAAACAATTGTATTGAATCGACACGACAGAAATACTGGACACTGTGAGCAAGACGTGGATTTGTCACAATTTGAATTTGTACATTATTATTATTTCTTCATTCTGTTCATTCCCTTCCGAAATAAGACTATCTGTATACTACTGTATTCATGCACTCGTGAATGCCAAAGAACAGTTAGCCATGATGTGAATATTGATTAATTTGGAGCTAGCTACAGACACATTTCTATTTGCAAATAATTATTATGCACAATTGTTTTATAGTGATTTTTACTATCATATATAGTATATTATCGTGTTATTATATATAACATGCATTTTAACTATCCAGTGGCAAATGTTTGTGCCGTGGCTGTTAAAGAAAACACCGGCTATACTCCATTCGGCCGTCCTCGGGCTACTTCCGAAGCGTCAGATAGTCCCTCGGACATGCATGAGGCCCCGTAATTCGGACAGGTAAACCATCCGGAAGATCCGGTTTGAATAATATGGCACTAAAATGTGGTAGTCCTGAATTCGATCACCAAAGACTCAATTCAAGAGCATGTGACATGTTAAACTCATAAAACTTACAAATATATGCATAGACCTTAGGATATTAAATTTGTTACCTCCTCTCTAAAATTAATTAAAAAAATTACTGAAGTCTTTTGCACAATTATTTAAAAAAATAAATATTATAGCTATCACTAACTATTTTGAATAAATATAATTTTATATAGAGGGGTGACGTTGGAAAGACGGATCTGCACGTTATGTCTTTTCCACGTCGCCCATCTGCTTAAAATAATAGTTTCTTAAACCATTTTATAGCTATTTAATTAACAGATGTTATGTAAACATACTGGATTAAAAAATTTGGTTATAATTAACTTATCACTTAGTACAAACTATCAAATTGTATTTTTTGTTTGTTGTTAATTCCAGAAAGTATTAATAGACATAATGTACCAAATATGGGCATTATATGTGACATCATGAAGATAGTCCACGATAGAAACCTAGCATTCATGTCAGAGAGATTATGTACCAAGGGGAAGTGACTCGAGATGTTCAGAGTGGAATAAGGGATAACTCTAATTTCATACCGAAATATCCTTAGCCGACATCGGGACCAAAGATTTAGCAGGAGGTTAATGCAATCATGGATATATTTGGACTTTATAATGTTGTTGATTATATATTCCAACACCCATCTGTAGTACTTATGATATTCTTGATTTATGCGTTCATCTTCGCGCTCTCCGTGTTATTTTGGGGGAGGAAGCCCGGATTAAATCCGTTCAGCAGAGATTCTCGACGTCCTCGCGAACCTTTGGTGACTGAACAGAAAGTTCGCGATGTGATCCTCAAACAGAGTAGGTATAATGTGGTCATAATAGCTAACATAATCCTAAGTGTTAGTTGTTTTTTAATCAGAGTATACAATATAAAGAAAATACCCCCATCCCTTCTTCACCCCATTTGCAAACCATAAAAAAAGAAATATTTAAATAATAATAATAATAATAATACTAATAATAACATAATAATAAATAAATAAAAGGAATATTAAAAAAGTAATTAAGCAGTTGCTAGGTAATAGGTTAGCCCTGTTTATGAAGCATAATAACTACTAGGCCATAAACAGAGCCAACGTAATACTATTATTAATAGGCATTATCGGGGTGTGTGGGAGATGGGTGCTAGACATGATGTAACAGTTGGAAATCGGGTATTCGTAATTCAACTGATGAAACTTAAGGACAATGTCCTTGACATAGTAGTAATAAAATGCATTCTGATAGTGATATATAACTAACTAACTAATAATAATAATAAAACTTTTTTTTGTAACTGTCAATTTTACAGTTGATCTACAAATTATACGTACACTTCTATATACAAAATGTTATGCCATCTTTTTACAAACTTTTTCTACATTATTAATTCAATATATATATTTAATACAGCTATATTATTTAGATCTAAATGATTTACTATAAAATGTTTTCCCATTGTAATATGCTCAGATATATAATTCGATGGTGAATATAAATGGCATTGAAGGATTTAACTAACATTACTAAAGTACAGTGTATCAATGATATTGATAGTGTCAGTGATAACACTAGTAGTAAATGTAGTGTTACCTGGTAAGTCTAATTGATTAGATTGTGTTGTAATTATACTGACTGCTGCTGTACTAACAGATGATCACAATCTTTCCACGTATGGTTCTGACACATTGAATCAAACACTTGAAGCAGGTCAAGCTGTCGTGTACAATTATAGATGTATAGTTTGTCATGAAATTCATTGACATTCATATTCCATAGATTATCTCAGTAAATACTTCATGGAATGACAAACAAAAAAGCTTTCACTTTCTCATTTTGTATGGCTAACCAAAATATTTAAAAAAATGTTTTTCACCATTATGGTAATAACAATTCTTTTTTGAGTAAGTATTATTTTATGCAGAGGTGCGATGTCCAAAAGAAGGAACAGACAAAAAGGCTCAATTTCCACGTGCTGATACTCTTCTTCACACAAATAGACAAATTGACTATTTGCCTGTTCCTTCTTTTGCATGTCGCCCATCTGCATAAAATAATACTTACTCAAAATAGTGATTGCTATATGAACAGATTTGTTATTAATGGTGCAAGCATACAAAATAGGAAATTGAAGTTTTTTGCTTGTCAAAAAACCCGGCAATCTTCAGCTCTATATCTAATAATTATCAATAAATATTGGGGGGGGGGGGGGGGTGATCAGTATTGAAGGAATGTTAGCCTTTTGATAACAATTTATTGGAAGCATCCATATTTGGGAAATGTATGTGGTAGAAATATAGGGATATACTAGGTACTACCTATCAAGCTGACAATGTAATATGTATACTGGTCAGAGATTATCTGTTGATTGTTGCCTGCTTTCGGGAAGTCAGTGACAACTTAACAAGTAAATACAAACTTTATTTTGTAATCCATAAATCTGTTAATGGGCAGTTCCATGTTGCGGATATTCCATTCAGAGACAGAAATTTGACTTTGAAGTACTTGTCAAATGTTTACAAAGCTACATATGCTGTTCAAACATATGTACTGAATACCTTAGGTGACCCCTTATATGTTGTCCAAAAGGACAATAAATACAAAATAAATAATGGTACTTTTCAAACATGGTGATGATAAGTATAAATTTTTGTTTAATGATGGGTATTTTTATTTTTCATTTTTTATTTATGTATTTGTTCTCAGGAGACATTGAGCTCTGAATAACTTGTTTTACCGGATTGTATGTGTTGCTAGTAACTTTACACATTTCATGCAATTACATGTTTTGAAATGCTTGTAAAAACGTGCAACAACATCAATTAAATTTAGTTGACTATACCCAGAAAGAACTACTTGTAATGTCCAGAAAACGTTTACCTTTTTATTCCTGGCAATAAAAAAACCAACTCTTGATAAATTTGTCTGCCTAAATTAATGTTAATATCAACCTAGAAGTATCATCTCAAAATATTGCAAATATTTTTCGCTCGCTAAAAAAATATGGATGAATTTATGATAAATATTGTGGACATTATGTAATGTTCACAACACAATTAAGATATCTTTTTTTCTCATAAAAAAACAAGTAGTTGGATATTTGTTCATGTATACATGCCCAAATGTTTGTTGTAATATTATATGTATCCAAGTTCCTAACTTCAAAATTACTGATTTCAAAGAGCTTCAAACACCATGACTCCCCAGAGAAAGAGACCATACACAGTCCATACGATCTCTGGTGTTACAATGGTGTGTATATTTCATACTGACCATGCTGACCGTGCCCACAGGGTTTAAGACGTCGAAGATTCCCAACAAGCTAGATGCGGTGATCGTGGGCAGTGGTGTGGGCGGGCTGTCCACAGCGGTTCTGCTGGCGCGGGCAGGGAAGCGGGTCCTGGTTCTAGAACAGCATGACCAGGCTGGCGGATGTTGTCACACGTTCAAGGAGAAGGGATTCGAGTTTGATACAGGTTACTAATACTATTTTAATCTTTGTTTTGTTCAATCTTCTTGCCATTCCTTGGTCAATATTACCTGAATTCTAGTAATTCGTAAATTAATTTGCTGGAACAGCAGAATTGATTCAATATGATCACTAAAGATGATAATTGAAGAATGACGTATACAGTTGGATGATCAGTCGGTATTCATCAGCAGTTCATATTTGAATACTGTAAATCAGGAAATTAATGTATCACTAATTTAATGCGACCTCAAGCTTTTAGACATAAATGCGACAACAATTAAATGCGAACAACCAGGCCTCTATTCATGTTTTTTCCCGGACCTACCTTTCATTATTTTACATAATGCGTAGGAATTAATTGCGGCCATACCCCAATCGCATTTGTCGCATTAATATCATGCTCGCATTAATTTCCTGATTTACAGTACATATCTTTTTAAAGCAATGAATGTGCATGTCACCACTAACATAACTAGTGATCATGTACATCAATACACAGTAAGTAAGTCCAGTCAAGTATTTTCCCAAGTTATCAAGAATACTTATTCAGTATATGAAAAGTCTGTTTGTTTGTCTGTATTTGACATTTCCCAGCTTGAACCTCTCCTGACATATTTGTCCTCTGTTCACTGCCAGGAATCCACTATGTGGGAGAGATGACTGGGGAGTCCATGCTGAGTGCCGCTGTAGAACAACTGACAGACGGACAGCTACACTGGGAACCCATGGACGACAGCTTTGATGTGGTTAGTCAGACAGTCACTCATGTCATGTCATGTCATGTCAGCAGAGCATTCAGTCAGTCAGTGGGGCAGGCAGTGGGGTGGGCAGTGGGGCAGGCAGTCAGTCAGGGTGGGTAGGTAGGTAAGTTTATGGCCGGGTAAATGCCAGGGAAATAGAAGGTAAAAGCTTTCAATGCAGTCCGACATTGGCTGATTATTACAGGTATTGTTCCTCTACTGCAGGTAGCACTAGGCTCTCCCGAAAAGGCCAAACTGTACCCTATGAAGAGCGGCAGAGAACAGTACTACAACAATCTGATCTCCATGTTCCCTGGGGAGGAGGCTGCTATCAAGAAGTACAGAGCAGCAGTCTCAGTGAGTATCCTGTGGCAGTACACCCACTATGTGTACTCACAGTTAGAGTACACCCACACTGTGTACACACAGCTACAGTACACCCATACCATGTACACACAGCTGGATGTATTATATATGAAAATATGATAATGTTCTGGGGCCTGTTACACAGAACAGTTGTAGCTACAATTGATGGTAAGTCAAATTTTCGGAACCCGCTACAACTGTAAGTCTGGTGGTATGAACCACTTTTATTGCTACAATAGTTTTTCTGAAGTATTGTAGTGATATATGTGTTTTACGCAATGGACTTACATTTGTAGCAGGTTCCAAAATTTTGGCTTACAATCAATATCCAACGGGGTCCAGCTTTAGATTTGAAAATATGGGTCAGAATCAGGAAGGGACATAACTCTTGTAGGCCAACATGTTCTGTTGAATGAAGCTCTGTATTTATGAACTTTCTTGCCATTAACTAGGCAAGTTCTGGCATTACAGTTTTATCTGCAAAAATGGTGTATACTGGTATAACTTTTGGTTGAATCTTGTTATAACCTGGCATCAGTAGACTTCAAGTATTCCTGCATTTTCTTTTTGTCTTTGTAGGAAGTTCTCAAGAGTCTGTCTGGACTAGTGATACTGAAAGTGCTTCCAAAATGGCTGTCACGGCTGTTGGTGGCAACAGGCTTGTTCCACTTCTTCTTTGGTAGTTACTTCAAGTATGCAAATAAATCTTTGAAGAGCGTTCTTGATGGTTTGACCAGCAACAAGGAACTGAAATGTGTTCTTTCCTACATACTTGGAGACTATGGTGAGTAATACGATTAAAAAAAAACAATTAATAAATATGATGAGCTGTAACTTTAAGGGATTCATATTTTATCCTTGCACAAGCTAGGTTATGTCTCGTGAATTAATACATATTATTAATGTTCTACTATTAATTGTCTATGGCATGCCAAGTAAATTTTTATGAAGCCACATTTATTCCCTGCAGGTTTGTTACCTAATGAAGCGCCATTCAGCCTGCACGCCACTCTGATTGGTCACTACCGCAAGGGCGCGTTCTACCCCGATGGTGGCACCAGTGAGATTTCCTTCAACATGGTGCGCGCCATTGAGAAATATGGCAGCAAAGTTTTGGTGCAGGCGCCAGTGTCCAAGATCCTCTTTAACGCTAAAGGCAGAGCTATTGGTGAGTACAGATATTGGAGAGTACAGCTAATGAATGTAGGAATTTAAACTTTTTTATTTAATTTTTAATTTTTTGAATTAGGGCTTAGAGTCGCTTTCAAGGTTCTTTGACTTATATCACGACTTGTCACTTTAGGGCAGGAGGAAACCTGCAACATCCTTAGCGCTGAATGTTGCAGTAAGCATGCGAGCATCGGCTGGTACTGACAAGACCAAGGATGATAACTGCATCTACAGATATCGCATCCTATCAATATCCCGTCAGAAATGTAACTTTCGCGAATATTGATAGGATTTGAACCTGATTAATACCGAATCCTCTAATCTAAATTCCTTTTCCTGCAGGGTGACTAGGTGAACTTTAGGTCTATGAATATCACTGTAATGGATCTTGACAGTCGTGGTCTGTGACTAAGCTATTGATATTTGTAGATTCCTTTTCTGGTGAGAGATTGGCTTTTGGAGTTGCCTGTCTGTGTTGTAGGTGTGACAGTTAACAGCAGGACTGCCGGGGAGATAGACATACATGCGAAGAGGGTGATATCAGACGCTGGAGCTCATAAAACTTTCAAAACCCTCATTCCTAGGGAAATTGCACAACAGTCTAGTAAGTCTTTACCCATTTAAAAGAAAATTGTGTTGTTGGCATTTATTTTAATATTTATTTTTTAAAGAAATATAGGGGTTTTAAGAACTTGACTAATCAAGAATGCCTACAAAATATAAAATTAAATACGACATACAGATCCTTTTGTGAACAGACAGTAGTGTCTGATTACTCGTCACGTATAGGTGAAAAGTTCCTGCTGTGACGTAAAACAACAATTCACTCACTCACTAGTGTCTGATTAGCGATAAACGGTTTATATTGCTTTGTACTTGGAAAAAAACCACACAAAAAACGCCTTTGAATATAACAAAGACTTCCCCAGTGTCAAACTTCCAGAATGGTGAATATCCCAACACAATCCTGAATAGATGATTTACATGTATTGTCTAATGCCAATTTTGCAGGTTACTACTCATTGCTGGACAAGTGTGGTCACAGTGTCTCCTACATCACAGCGTTCTGTGGCTTGTCTGGTACACCTGAGGACCTCGGTATGAAGTCTCACAACTGTTGGGCTTACACAAGGTAATGCTGCAGTCAGATACTGGGCTTATACAAGGTAGTGCCACAGTCAGATACTGGGCTTATACAAGGTAGTGCCACAGTCAGATACTGGGCTTATACAAGGTAGTGCCACAGTCATATACTGGGCTTATACAAGGTAGTGCCACAGTCATATACTGGGCTTATACATGGTAGTGCCACAGTCAGATACTGGGCTTATACAAGGTAGTGCCACAGTCAGATACTGGGCTTATACATGGTAGTGCCACAGTCAGACACTGGGCTTATACAAGGTAGTGCCACAGCCAGATACTGGGCTTATACAAGGTAGTACCACAGTCAGATACTGGGTTTATACATGGTAGTGCCACAGTCATATACTAGGCTTATACAAGGTAGTGCCACAGTCATATACTGGGCTTATACAAGGTAGTGCCACAGTTAGATACTGGGCTTATACAAGGTAGTGCCACAGTCGGATAATGTCTGCCGTGAAGTCCCACTTTTAGTTTAATACATTTCCACAGTGGACCCACATTGATGTTGCCATCAAATGCTGGGTATTGTTTCAGGAAGCTCTCTTATCCACCGAGAGACCATAGCACTCCAGTAAGTGCCCTATCGCCATGTATAATAGATCTCTACCTGGTTATGGTCTCGTAGTAGATGCAAGAGCTTCGAGAAGTGATACTCAGATGCCCAGTTGTCCTCTGTAGTTTATTCTATTGCAACAGGTAATTGATGCCATTAACCTGCTGTAGTATTCATGTATAACACATATTTGATGTTCATGAATCCCAGAGATTTTAAAGTAAAATCTTGTTTAAATCTTTTAAATTTGTTGAACATTAATAATCTTTTTGCAATAAATTAAATTTGTTACCTCCCCTTGCTTGCATGCAGCCCAGACATAGATGGCACTGTGACTGAATTCCTGTCTCAGAGTGTGGATGATGCTGTTCACTCGGAGGTTCCATTGATGTTCGTGTCCTTCCCGTCCGCCAAAGATCCGTCGGCCAGTACCAGGTTCCCTGGTAAGTTCCTGGTAGTCTTGTGTCCTCTGTCCAGTCAGTGATGCTCACTTTAAACTGTCGTAACTCCAATCTTCACAAGTTATGCGTGAACTGAGATTGAAAGTGTGTCATTTCCCATTTTCCAATGGCCATTTCTAGAATGTGCAGTCACTATAATATGTTTCTACTTCCAGTGTGCTTTTACTTGTGGAGCACAAGATTACGTTCATTCCAAACAATATCAGTTTAATACATCAGCATATACATGTTTTTCTTCGTAGGTAAGAGTTCAGTGCTGTTAATCACCATCGCTAAGTGGGAGTGGTTCTCTGAGTGGGCAGACGAGAAAGAGGGTCACCGTGGTGACAGATATGATGGCCTGAAGAAGACGATTGGCAGACAGATGTGGAAGCAGACTGTATCACTCTACCCCCAGCTTGATGGACAGGTATGATGCCTACACACACTCCATGACTTACCAGACACAACCCCCCCAAAAACACACACACACACACACACACACACACACACACACACACACACACACACACACACACTTGCACGCTCACATGCTAGCCTCTATACACAATATACATACTTAATAACCACAAAGGAAAGTGTCTAATAGTAAAACTCTTTAAAGAGGTGGTTATAGATCGGGATTTGAGAGTTTTTTTTATGTGTTGGGAGATTATTCCAGGGAATAGCAACCCCAGTGAGGAAAGATCTTTTTTCCATAATGGGATAGTTAGTGGGGCGGTATTTTTCAATAACCCACCCAGTGGATGCCATGTTTTACAGCTGGAGTACATGGATGTGGGGACTCCCGTCACTAACATGTTCTACCTGGGTGCACAGCGTGGTCAGATGTACGGAATGAACCACACAGCGGAGCGCTTCTCCACAGAGAGCTGCATCAACCTGCGACCATCCACCGGGATTCCAGGCCTCTACATGACAGGTAAGGACGCGGATATCAACACATATTTACATTGGCTCATATTTATCCGCAAGTGCGTGCATCTCTTCATTTACATGTACCCAGCTATATGTATTGTGAAATGGATCACTGAATACCAGAGCTGCGACAATTCACTCACGTATTCGGTACACAGAATATTTACCATTCACGAATTATATTCGTTATTCGTCGCCCAAATACTCATTTATTATTGTGCGCTTTTTTTTTTATATGACACACAAGGAAATATATTCAACAAGGTTTTCTCTAATTTTTTTAATGTTTAGTAGTATGTGACAATGTTTTAAGTAATCTGTTGATGTTCATGAAAGGGTCGTACTGTAGTCCAGACAAAAACATCTATACTTTTACTGCATTCATAAGGAATTGACGTAAACCTCAATGACACCAGTATAACACTTTCATCAAACACAGACTTTGTTGACATTGTTGATATTTCAGAAACAAGCCACTGTTTCGGTGAATGTGACGGCAGTGAATTTAAGAAAAAAATATTTCTTGAATTTTTCATATTGCTGTCGCTATTTTCAGGTCAGGACGTATTCATGGTGGGATTTGTCAGTGCTGTGGTGAGTGGGATGCTGACAGCAGGCGCCATTCTCAATCGGAATCTTATTAAAGACCTTGAGCACCTCAGGAAGTCTTTCACAAAGAACAGTGAGAAGAAAGACAATTAGCAGTAGTATGGAAGACTCTGTGCCTTTGCCATAACACCCACTGTGATGCTGCGTGTCCTGCGTCCTGTGTCCTGTGTCCTGTGTGTGTCTAATGAAGAATATTTGTCCTGCAAATACTATGCTTGTATTGATATGCGATATACAGTAAGGGTGGACTCGTCCGGGTTGCATCAATGTTATTAGTTTGCTTTGCAATGGCTTATTTCAAGTTTATTATCATGATTATAGAGACATTTCCATTTCCCATGTTCAACTTCAAACACGAGAGTTCATGCGTATTACATCACATATTTTTTATTGATCAAGTGATACTATTCACCTGCACATTTTAACTTGCACTCCAAAGTGGGCAAGGCTGTCAAATATCATGTGATCAACTAAATCATGTTACATAATAATGAGGAATTCTCACTTTTGAAGTTTTATATGGGAAAGCTAAATGTCTCCAATATTGCAATTCATTTCTTCTCTTGCATCATGTTGAATGTGAAAGTATGCACATTAAATATGTGTAATCAGACATTCCAAGTTCATGCAAGCACAACTCGCATTTCATCAGAAATATGATGGTTTTATCATCATTATATTATATATGTTAAATTAATATATTGTGATCTGAGTCATAGTAATTTTGCCCTATAATATGGATTGTAATTGATTTCCTTTCTTTTTGCATTTCATATTTAGTAATTCCCTTTTTCTATTGTCTTAATAATATGACATTACTTTTCCTATGTATGGACTGAATTTGATGTTTTTGATAGATTTTGTTTCATTTACCCGTTATGTAATTTAATATTGTTGAATTGTTGTCTCTGTGCTATTCCAAGATAATTTAATTCTCGGCTTTTGATTACGATATTTTATTAATGAACTATTTTGTGTGGAATTGTTTTTGTCAGTATTGGTTGTGATTGATTTTTTATTAGCAAATTTGCAATAAGATTATCTTGTTTCAAGGACACATTTTACTGAAAGAAAAGTCTAAAGAGAACAAATTCTAATCAAAATTAATGATTGATACCTTCCATTTACATACAGTAGACCAGTGTTATTATAAACTGGCTCAGAATTTCGAACATTCATGTTCTGTGCACATTTTGAACTCTGAGCTGGCTTTATTGTAAGCATGATGGATCAGTCCACTGTTCATCCAATGTCTGTGAAAATCCAACTGACCTATCTCAAAGCTAAGCCCACCCCCCCCTCAAAATATCTGTCACGTGTTGCCCCATGTTAATCATACTTACAGATGATGGAAATGATCCCAAACATTTCTGTAGGCACTATTTCCACGCACATGGTTTCATGATAGCTTTCCACCTGAATACAAAGTAGTCATCTGCAGCATTCTTGCATTGCTAAGCTATTGTTTCATGAACATACATTCACCATGTGGCTAATCAAGTCATGCCCGCCATTAAGCGTTGCTGTATTGGCTTGATGAGTACTATCACTACTTTGGACTCCGAGACCGACAGATCCCAATAGGTTAATTTTCTTCAATCGTGTGCTATTTCACTATGTAGTGATGTCCTGACATGGCCGTTATTGTGTCTAATCTTTATACAATGGATATCATTCCCCATTTCTACTACCTTTGTTTTACAAAGTGTGAAAAATAAAATTGAATGCATTGCATCTACTGTGTTTCTGTTGTTTAACATTGTTTAAAGGGGCTCGAACAGAATCTTTTCATTTGTAAAAAACACGCGTAATGCAAAATAAATTATGATAATACATGAACAGTGATTAAATATTTTCCCAAATGATGTATTGCCAATAAATTGGCACTTTTTCTGATTTGTTGGTGTCAATATGGCCTCAGACTACAATTATTCATTTCCTGGTTGAGCAACTTGTGGAAGTGACATCAGAAAACATAGTCCTCTATTAGATGGGCTGTGGCTTGCTTGCAAGTACAGTTTTTGC
>JAUTBT010043265.1:0-16912 GCA_032361225.1 Lepetodrilus schrolli | reverse complement strand
TGAAAATCTGTCTCCTACCTCATAAATTATTTACCCAATTTGAGATGAAAATCTGTCTCCTACCTCATAAATTATTTACCCAATTTGAGATGAAAATCTGTCTCCTACCTCATAAATTATTTACCCAATTTGAGATGAAAATCTGTCTCCTACCTCATAAATTATTTACCCAATTTGAGATGAAAATCTGTCTCCTACCTCATAAATTATTTGAGATTTGAGATTTTACTGTGTCCTTGTCATGTTCAGTAATATCATCCAGACTGACAACAGTGATATTTTGTTATGGGATACTGAAGTATTAAATACACTTTTAATCAAAGGCAGTTAAAAAGTATATGAAAACTTATTATTACATGAAATATATGTTGTTGATTATGTGTACATGTTAGTCCAGTTGTGATATTGAAATAAAGAAATTATGCCAGTTATCAGTAAAGAAATTATGCCAGTAATCATTATTGAATGTAATTAAGTTTGGCTGTGTGAATTGGCCAATAGTGAAAAAAATGGCTTCCATGGTAGCTGTAACTTGTTCTAGTTCAGGACACATCTCTTGTAGTATATTGCTTCAAACTCTTATCACTGATTGGTCGGTTATGGTCAGCTGACCAAGACCCAATACCTGAGCCGCATGCGATTTGTCATCTTCTAGAAGCAGAGGAGTTACTTTCCGACTATTCTTTTAGTGGTCTTCTCATCTGTGGAAGATATAGGACAGTAAGTCTCGTCAGTGTCATTTCTGGTGACAGACTACCAATGACACCTAATCGCAGATATATCATTAGATACTAGCTAATCAAGGTTATCTTTAATGAAAACTGATATGGCATGGTTTGAAAATTGAACTTTTGGCTTTAATTAAAATATTCCAATGAACGTAAACTACAAAAATATCTGTAAACATATTCCGTTAACATTATTGCGCGGTTGCTAGTGAGGCTTGCAATGGTTGCTATGAATGGCGTCTGCATCGTGAGACGTTTTCATGTGACGTCACAATAGCAGATCATCAGCTGTCAGTAAATACGTAGCGTACTTAGATGCTTGACCAGTATATGTCACCGGATTTTGAATTATCTTGTGTCAACTTATTGTCCTTAAATAGAAGATGTATCTACCAGTCTTCCAGAAGGGTCTTCCATTTTTGGAAGAGTCCAAATCACACAGGCATCTGGCAGGTTCCAGAATTAGGTTGTTATGTCGGCTTACATTCCTTTTCAAGGATCTTTTGTCTGATATTTGTTATTGCTGTTCTCTGATATACATTGTCTCACACGAGTGCCATTTGATGTAAAAAGAAAAAAAATGTACTTTTATGTGTTGCTGAATGATTGGTTAAATGAAATCTGATGTATTTGTTTGTGATTCTATTTTTCTATGCATCGACATCTTTATTGACATTTTTATCATCATAAAGAGTTCTCATTCTTTTCAACCACATGCTGACATACGCACATAAAAAAAAGATCATCTTGTTTTGCTTTTTCTTCTGGAAATTCCAATCTGTTACAAATTTGTATTGTTATAGTCTGTGTAAACATCATTGAATCTTTTGTTTAACCCTTTTTGTTTAACCCTCTCCATCCTTGGTTCGTCGCAAATGGGTGAAATATTCCTGCAGCAACGTTAAACTCCACAATTACTCACTCCTTGCTGGAGGCAACCAGAGATGCCTCAAGGAGCTTTTCCTGTGCCAATCCATGAAGGAGAGGGTTAACGTATATTTGATCTCATTTCGAAACCTGTTGAGAGATGGCCATGATTTTCTAGGGAGGATATATAAAACTGATTATTTATCTAAGGAGAGCTTTCAGTTTCCGCATGTATATGTATTTTGGACATATCTC
Organism: Lepetodrilus schrolli; assembly: GCA_032361225.1. NCBI lineage: Eukaryota > Metazoa > Mollusca > Gastropoda > Lepetellida > Lepetodrilidae > Lepetodrilus > Lepetodrilus schrolli. The sequence goes on along the minus strand of JAUTBT010043265.1, from coordinate 15,062 downwards.
AAATCTGTACAATTACATCTTCAGATATTTAACGCACTATGATTAACCCTCTCCATGCTGAAGGCAACTGGAGATTCCCAAAAGGGCTGTACCTGGGCTAATCCAGCAGGGAAAGGGTTAATCGGTTAAACACTTGAACTTGTATAATATTAAAGTACTTCTGAATACTGAGGAAAGCACAAGATAGTTTACTCAAAATGTTAAGGGTTTTCCATGGTTTATTTAGATCAAATATGTGGGACAGTTATTAAATTATGAATTTACTCCATTTTGGAAATACACTATGATGCCAAAATTAAGTAATGTTTCGCCTTTCTGGTAAATTGGGATAACTATCCTATTGTTTTTACTCTAGAATGCTCAACATGTTTGCTCAATAATAGTTTGGTGATGCATTTGCTGTGCCAATTATGTGCATTAGAATATGTTTGCATGCTACTACTGTGCTCCCTCAATATAATGCCTTTTGTGCTCACTCGATATAATGCCTTTCAATGCAACTTGGATTCAGATAGATTGCAGGTTCGGTTTCCATTATTTTAGATTTGTTATCTCATCAAATTCACAATTAATTTTAGATACATATGGTATATTATTCCAGATGTGTTTGTATCCCCATGACATGTGTACAGAAGAGGATAAACAGAATAAATCAGGGAGGTTGGAAAACAGGAACATTTGAAAACTGCATCAATCATGTATGTATGATTATTAGATTTTATAAATATATATATATATATAGCGGTTGTTTTACAATTAAAGTATGAATATTGCTAATGTTGATGAATTAATACTCGAGATTCGTGTTTGTTGTGCTTTCAATTAACATCACGATTGTGATCATGCAGTTCTTTATTGTCAAACACTCATCTGTAATAAACGATCATTTCCCCCTCTGCACGATTTATTTGTATTTTTTAATTGTTTAATTTCATGCTTTCAGGCATGGCAATTTTCTGCAGATCTGCCGATTTATTTGTCCAGGGGTCATTTCATTGCTCTAAACACGACCTCTGGCCTGAAGCCCAGGCTTGTTTCCCACTAAAATCACTATTGTCTATTTCTGTGTTTGTGCTTTTCATCGCTGTGGGAATATTTCACCCATATGTGATGACAGTTATTCTTATTTGTAGGCATGGCAACAGGCAATTGTGATTTAAGCAGAAAACAAGCCTAGTTGGATGGAGGCCTTCCAGGACAAATTAATCAATCCTTGGACAATAAATCGGTGGATTTGTGCAGAAAATTGCTAAGCTTGTATGTTTTTCAATTTCAATTTTATTTTTTATCTCAATGCTCATTTTCAAGCAGTTAAATGGCAGTTGTCTCCCTTACTGTTGACTATTATTGGGATGTGAGGAATGGCTGGCAAGAAAATTGTCTGCAATAGCCAGCTATTGGAAACAGAAGGTCCTCCTGTTGGTTATGTTTACACCCTAGGGGTACTTAGGTTATTGAAATTGTTATAAAATGTAAGCCAGGTTATTGAAATTGTTATAAAATGTAAGCCAGGTTTAATGTTTAATCATATTTCCCAGTTCATAAGTTGTGAAGAGCGTTCATTTGGAGAAATATCCAGTGAACACGGGTAGGAATTTCTGACTCCATGTTCACAACTAGTGAACAAAATGGTGGCAACAAGGGAAATCATTCAGGTAACTCGTGAAAATAATTGCAACATGACTTATACATGATAGCTATGTTACATTCTTGAATAGCAGTTAAAATTGCAACTTAAGAAATGTTTTACTACTGTATTTACATGTATTTATCACATAAATACCTTAATATAAGTGGTGAATTGTTGACTGAAATTTGATCTTTTGAGACGATCACTTTTACTCTCCGCGCTAAAGCACATTTCACCCATCTTACCTATTTTTCACCCGAACCCTCTTCATTTGGTGAAGGCGTGTTCACTGGTTGATACGGGTGAATTCACGATATTCACGAGCACCAAATGAACGCAACATAAGTTCCGCTGGGGTTCGAGGATGCCCATTGGTCAGGAATATCGGGTCTTTGCTTGAGAGGCCAGGGGGTTCTCTTGGACAGCAGTGATTGCCAGACTTCTAATAACACCCTCCTCATCTCCCACATCCATGGAGGTTGCCAGACAAAGCAGTACACAGTGAGAGATTGCAGAACAGTTTATTAAATAGATTATAGATATATTAATTGTAATACACAGATACTGGCAGTAATACAGCTGTAGAATAGTATAGTTACAGATAGTTACAGATCTCAACATTGGCAGGATCGTGAATACATTCATGGCACTTTTCGAGTTTACTAAATTCTAACTGGTGAGTGTTTCTTTCCATTCTCTGACAATACAAGTTACTAAACTGGTAAATAGCTGGATGGTTTTGTCAAATATGGAATTATTTATTTTATTCTATTTTTGTTCTTGATCATGTTGATAAGAGTTCTTAGAAACTGTCGCGTGCACAACCGGTGATTTTTCAACACTACTGGCCGTTATGAAGTCGCTAGGGTTAAACTGATGGACTACTTAGGTGATCTTGTTTTCTTAACTCTTCATGCTGGAGGCAACTGGAGATGCCCTAAAGAGCAGTGTCGGTGCCTAATCCAGCAGGGAGAGGGTTAAACTGGCTCAATGCAGATACATTAATGCCACTTCATATGTTCAGTCAATAACTTTTCAAATTATTCCTCAAATGTCATAATGGAAAATGAAAAATGAACAGTAAGGTTCCATTTATAAATATATAGATTCTGAAGTATACATAATCTTTCTATAAATGTTCACACAAAAAAGGCAGAATTGATGTACATGTCATGTATGTCCATTGTCAAATCAAATAGTAAAACAAACAAAAAGATTAACATTTACTATAGAATAAATAACATAATGACAGTAACAAAATCAAACAGCTACAACTTTTTACGGTCCCATATTTCTCCAGCTGCTTTGAGGGAAATACTGGAAGAATAATATATGGTACTAGCATAAAACAGGATAACTGGACCACAAACGACCAAAATAACATGATCTACTGAAAGAAACTAAAGGTTTTCTTTTACCAATATTGGTTGATTCTACAAACTACTGAGAGAAGTCATGTGGTTGGTAAGCTACTTGTTGATTCCATAAATTCCACAAATAGAAAAGTTATATACTCAACAAAATTAATTAAGGACCGATAGATATTTTGGGGGTAAATATGGGAGGAAGTGAAACATCAGAGTTAAAACAAAAACAAAAAACTTAACATTTGTGAGATAGAACTCGTTCAAATAACATTTTAAAATTGACATCTGAGCAATAATTTAAAAAAAAAAATCTAAATTTCTATGTCCAAAATGGCTACTGGTCCATAATTTAATTCATTGAGTATATTTTACTAGAATAACAATAGCTTCGAGACATGGTTTTAATGAAAAATGTATTTGTATGCTTTGGTTCAAATTGGAATTATTTACAAAATGTTTGACTATTCCATTGGTTACTTTTAAAACAGTCGGATATGCATTCGCTTCTAGCTACTAAACTATTAATAATTGTTAATCATTTTATCTTGCTAGAGAGCAAGGTGACAGACTATAAAACACTTCACAAGAACAGAAACATTGCAAATTTGACTTTGGTATGGATGATCGTCAAAAGTATTGGGACTGACAATCTTGGTATTTCATCGTATGCTACGTATATCTGCACCATAAATAGTACTCAGAAAATCAAAAAATTAAGATTAGTTAAATTTTAAATAGAGAAATTGCATACTTTGGAAGGTTTCTTATTGAAGGCTGGTAATGGACATATTGCATGATGGGTAAAATCTTCAAAAACACTTGTCAAATGCATAATGAATGCCCAAATCTATATTATATTGTAAAAAATTTACAAATCCCAAGTATTCTTTTCGAAACATTACCCATCTCATACTTACATTGATACAAAATTTGAAGATTTGTAAATTTAACATTAAAATTTCAAGATTGCATTCAATAATTGAGAAATGAAAAGAAAAACTAAACGTTGCAGGCATTCATTTATTCATGCCAACATGATAACTTTCAGATTAATTAGCACCTCACATATATTATCACACAATAAAAATCTGAGAATTAAAATTGGGCACAATTTGAAAATGCTGGGCTACATGTATTTTATTCACAAATAAAAAGTAATACTGTCAAAATCAAACAGAATGTTATTATACGGTCAGTACTGACTTTAAACATGAAGAATTTCGAAGACTTGTATTTCAGTTGGAACTCAAACTTTTATTGGAAAATCTTGCATAAATGCATTGGTTGATTAAACAATTATGTCTGACAAATATTGAAAAATAACTAAATGAAAATTATGACTGAAATATTCCATTCATTACAATCATTATAGATTCTAAAGCTTCAGCAATACAAAACCCGATAGCAATAATAATGAGAAAAATGTTCAAAATTTTGTTTCAGTCAAACTAATGAAATCTCGTTATCGATATCTTTGCAGTGTGACCCGGTACTACTTTTTGCGCCTATAACAATTTTATTTCCACAATCTTGTTATTGTTACCATGCTCAGTGTAACTCCACATTTCGTATGCAAAATGATGGAACCCACCAATGATTATTCAAGATTCAATGACAATGCTGCTATATATACACTGTCAAGCACTTTAGGCACAATGTTTCATGGTAACAAACAGAACAGAACATACTGCCGTTCTTATGGGAAAAAGCAGCTATATATCTATATATAAATATACATAATCATAAACAGACAGATATTATGCTACAAATTGGTTATATTCATCAGAACACTATGTTCAACGAAATTCATATATTTCATAACTGATCAACAGTACAACAAAATAATTGATTTTGCTTCAAATGCACGATGTTCAACATTTCCAACATAATAAGCTTCTTGTTCTAATAAGCATTCCCCCCTGGTGTTTTGAAAAACATACGTAGAAGTTAGGTACAGCTTCAATTATTGGGTGCAGAATATATATGATTTGTTGTATGCAGTAAACAGATGGATGATGATTGTATCTGATACAGTGTCAGATGCAGTAAACAGTTTAGGAGATGCACTGTCAATATTCTGTAGGCTGTAGAGGCAGACAGTACAGCACTGAGTATAATGACAGTAATGGGACTGATAGTACTGTAAACTGACAATACTGAGAATAAGGAGAGTACTGTCTGCTGGCAGTACTGAGAGTATCAACAGTGCTGTGTCCTGACACTGGCAGTACTGAGAGTATTGGTGGTACTGTGTCCTGACACTGACAGTACTGAGAGTATTGGTGGTAATGTGTCCTGACACTGACAGTACTGAGAGTATTGGTGGTACTGTGTCCTGACACTGACAGTACTGAGAGTATTGGTAGTACTGTGTCCTGACTGAGAGTATTGATAATACTGAAAGCAAGGACAGCATTGTGCCCTTATACTGGCAGTATTGAAAGCAAGGACTGTACTTTCTCTTGACATTGACAGTACTGAAACTAAGGACAGTACTGACAGCAAGGACAGTATTGTGTCCTTATACTGGCAGTATTGGAAGCAAGAACTTTCTCTTGACATTGACAGTACTGAGACGAAGGACAGTACTGACATCAAGGACAGTACTGAATGTAAGGACAGTAGTAAGAGCAAGGACAGTATTGTGTCCTTATACTGGCAGTATTGGCAGCAAGGACAGTACTTTCTCTTGACATTGACAGTACTGAGACTAAGGACAGTACTGACATCAAGGACAGTACTAAGAGCAAGGACAGTATTGGGGCTGGTCTAGCTGCTCAGCTTCATCTTCTCCAGAATGGGGATGACCATGTCAAAACGTGGACGTTTTCCTGCCTCCTCGTTCATGCAGATCTTGATGAGACGACACATGTGGCTGGAGATACCCGCAGGGATCTTGATACGGAGACCTTCTAGGGCAACCTGTGCACAGAAACCAACATAATGATGCCAGAAGTATGAGGAATTAGAGAGCAAACCCTGATAGAAAAAATATTATGAAACTAGCGATGTCAGTTTTAAAAAAAAAAAATTTCTAATGGCAGATTTTCTCAAAATTTTATAACAAGATTTTCTTTATAAAGTCCTTTTGGTTTTTTAATTCATAGAAAAAGAAAGAAATATCTAGATCTATCAATTTCTTTCATGTCCTATTCACCAATATCATGTTACAAAGATTTAAGATTATCATTGAGACTTGATTCTATGCAAGCCAGTGCAATTTCCAATGATAGATGGAACTGGAAAGGAGCATTATCTAATGGCATGTTTTCTCCAAAATTGTATCATAACAAGAAAACAAATTCAAAAAGTCCTCTTGGTCTCTAAATCGTATGGAACTGGATAAAGTGCGTACTACAGCAGTCCTTCTGTAATTTTTCACGAAAGAAAATGGCTGCCATTACTGTGTTAACTTTATGTACCTTCATGCCTAGCTCCATAGGCGTCAGTTCAGAGAAGGGGACTTCTCTGGTTTCCAGCTCCCAGAGTGTGACAGCAAAACTCCACATGTCGGCTGCTCGGATGTTGATGTCTTCAGGCTTCTTCAGCATGGCTGCAACACAGAGAGGAACTCTTTTACTAATGGTCATATCAAATTATTTTATAGTTTCTCAGAAACTGCTGACTACTGAAAATGCGGTATTGTTTATTTTCGTCAGCATTCATCATAAAATAAATAATAGTAATAATTTTGTATAAATGGCTGACCACCTGGGGCCTGTTCCACAGAACAATCGTAGGGCTACGAGAGTCGTACCTGCTGTACATTAGCATAGAGTTGCTAAGGAGTTACGGCTCTCATACCACTACAATTTTTCGTTGGAACGGGAGCCTGGATTTCAACCATAAATTATCCTATATGGAATTTAAGCCTACTGTTGATTGACTGAATAATGTTTTTCATTGCAGCAGATATATTTCACCCATACACGATTATGTTGATAGAACGAGTTAAGCAAGTATGCTAATACTTAAATATCAATGCAAAACCTTCTCATTTCCTTCCTACGATAATAACAGTCACTGAAAGTCTTAAACGGAAATTGCAGAACATTTTTTAATTATGCATTTCTTGATCAATACCTTCAGGCGCCATCCAAGCAGGATTTGATTCCTTCCCCCGCTCGTGAAACGAGAACTTATAGTCTGCCATATTCACTCGGGCAGTCAGGTCTTCATCAATCTGGAATCCGTCATATGGAATGTTACTATTTTTAGCTCACTATGTCATGGTATTCATTAACACTATCATATTTACACACCCCTGTGCTGCTTTAGAGAATTCGTAAACATGTTATAGCACACATTCACAGCAGCAGTACAGTTTATCTTTATTTGATGTTCTAAATTTGATGTTCTGCAACATATTACCACCCTAGTCTCATATGTTAATATTCAGTTAATAATTAGTTATGAATGTAGCGCTATGAGCATGCTTTCGAGCATGGATTTGGCGCAATATGAATGTTCACATTATTATTATTATTATTATTATTATTATTATTATGAACTATTCATTGTATTTCAAAAAATATTTTGAAAAATATCAAATATCACCTCGACCTACACGATGCAATTAAATTAAAACCAACAAATATATGCATTGTCAAAGGATAAAATGATGAAACAAGCATTATTTCAAATTCAAATGCTTAATATTGACTAATTCATTTATTATTTAACATTGCTGCTTGAATTGTTTACCTATATGCTACGATTGATTACAAAAATAAATGGCATTATAATATCTATGTACTAAACTAAATACAAGAACATTCATTTACAACAGTTAACAAACTTAAAGAGTTAACAACAAAAATAAAAATGACATTTCATATTAAACTTCAATCCATGCCTAACTGCACAAATATTTAGTTTCATGAGTGAAATACGGACAATTAGACATTGCAATGACTTGGTTGTGCAACAAAGGAATTTGAATTCAGTCATTTGATGACATAACTGCATAGACGTAGATAGGCAAAAATAATCGTCTCTGAAAATAAAGATTGAGATTAATCGTGCAAAAGGCAACCGCAAAATCACCCAGTATCATAACATCCTCGCCCATAGCCATTGCTAGATAACATATGAATTGAGTAACATACACCAACTTCCACTGCGATATACATAGACAGCGAGGCACAGCTTAAATGAGTAACAATAAAAGACTGTTGTCACCATTAATTTGCAGTCTAATACAAAGTGCTGAGGTGTTAATACATGTACTGTATAGATTTCCATCTTTACCATTAACATCGGAGACTGATAATCACTGGATTGAGAAGAAATGATAGGCTCAATTTCCTCTGTCTGGCAGTTTCAGAAGGTTGGCTGTCTAGTGTTGACTTTCATTGCCACAAATGTTTACACACACACACACAGAGAGTTTGTGCACAACAATAAAGGGAATACTTGAAATTAAAAGTAAGGTGTAACAAACAATATCTATGCATAAACACAAACAGCTCAGGGCCTCGTTGCTGAGAACAGTTGTACCTACAATTTGTCGTAAGTCAAATTTTAGGGCCTCGCCACAAGTGTAACTCCATTACATGCAACACATTTATTGCTACAATACTTAATAATATGGTTAGCTAAAACTATTGTTGCGATAAGAATTATCCATGCAACCAGAATTACATTTTTAGCAAGTGCCGAAAATTTGACTTGCAATTAATTGTAGTTACACCTGTTCTGAGTAATGGGGCCCAGGGTATTTTTCAACAGTCAAAATAACAAAATAACAAAATAACAAAATCACTACCACTAGACAAATCCTGAAGTTCAAAATGTAGGCAATCATCATGATCAAAACATCAATCAGAAAACAGGCCAAGTTTCAACAAACATACTACTAAGGCTCTTGTTATCATACTTGGTAAACGTGGCCGAAAAATATATTCTTGACGACAAATAAGTCAATAGTTTGGCATGATGTGGGACTTGGTTAACCCTATCCCTGCTGGTTTACATTCTTTGCATCATACGACATCTCTGATTTTCTCCAGCAGGGAAAAGGTTAAACAGAATATTGTTAGGTATTCAGCAATACATTGAATAATTATTACTTTCATATAATTAAAACATTTTGTTTAATAAACATGTTTATTTTCTGGGTTTTTTCCCTATTCAGTTTTTTTTAAAAATATTTAATGGAAGCATTTAAATTTCATGACAAATGACAATACTGGAATTATTAAGGCCAAACTATAGACCTGGAATCCTGCTTGTATTTCATGATAGATTATACTGTAATCCAGGGCTTGAGGTTAGAGTAACTTTTTGAGCAGGATTTCATGCTCAAGGTAGAACTTAATATGGGGATTTGTGAACAAAACTGAGTTGAGCATGAAATCATACTAAAACAACGTTTAGTAACCTTGGGACTAGGTGTAAATCAAGACGTGTGGCATATAGCAGGAAACGACATAAACCTTGATTTGCACCAGGACTAACAGTATGACCCTTTCGTAAAATGCAAACTTGGCCCCGAGACTACCAAACTCTGTTAAGTACAATTTCATGCTCAACTGAAAGTTTTGTTCAGACATCTTCACATAAAATTTCAGTTTGAGCATGAAATAATACTAAAAAATGTTGGTACTCTTGGGGCCTGGTCAGACTACTTCAATGGGACAATGATAGAACACCGTGCTGTAATGAAATATAACAACCACACCAAGTATAGGGCATATCAGGTATTAGTAGTACATTCGGCTACTGGAAATGCACAGGCATTTTCTGGTGCTTTACCCCATTAATTTCGTTGGCATATTTGGGATCATCAACATTAATTTTAGCAAGGTCCTCGTCGATCTAGAATTGAAAATCCGTTCAACCGCAGAGTGAGATCAGCACAAAAAAAATAAACAGAAATAAAACATAAAATATTCAAAGTGAAATGATGTGATGTGATGTGAAGTGAATCAACCAAAACAGTGATATTACAACATTAAATTGACAAACAGTTGTCCAAAAAAAATGTTTTACGAAATAAATTGGTAATAGTGTCTCATAATAATTATCTCATACCAGTATCATCTGTTGAGCTAATTTTTGATAACTGTGAATGCTAGAGAAAGGAAAATATGATTTGCTTTTTGGAGATATGTCGACCTACCATCACATGTTTGCTGGTGAGGAGAAAATTTGGGATCATTGGATCCATGGAGTGAAGGAATTCCATTCCACGAGCGATGTCGATCGCAAATCTCAGCGTCTGATTCTGATCCACGACAATCCCTGAAGACAACAGCAGAAACGACCATGATTGACTGACGTAAAATATGATCAACCAATGGAGGAAAAAATGGATTATTTCACATTAGTAAATTTAGCTTCATTACCATCTGTTTATTAACTTGTCTTAAAAAATATCTTTTAACATAAACAAAATAAAAACAATCTGAATTAATCAGTCTAATTTGCAGGCAAGTAATGTAAAGGGAGATAACTATGTAAACCAAAATAAGCACAATATTATCTCCCCTCATCATGTAAAATTGACAATACAATCATTATTAACCCTCAGGCTGCCAGATTGTTTTATGATGTCATGACATCACAGCCACATTAATTGTGGTAATACTTAAAATTATACAGTGATATACTTAAAGTTGAATATCTATATTACTGTTAAAGGTATTCTGATCAAATTCCACATGTGTATTGTTGATGGAAATGGGAACTTTAACATTTAAAAAAAGGAATAAAAAAATCAGTTACCATAGCAACCAATGGTGATCAAAATGGGAAAATTCAATATATTCGGTTATCATACACACGTGCTATATATTTTATATAAAACTACATCAAAGTTTTTGGGCGATAAAGATGGGGGAAATCGCTGTTGACTGTGATTCTCAGTTCTGTGATTCATGTGAATAACTTATAAAGTACTTTAGTTATTATGATGGAATTACAGCAATAACATACCAACATGAATGGGGATTGGTCCATGAATAAACTGATAAACAAAAATGTTACCATGGTAACCAGAAAGTCCATATTTGGATAATATAATTATTCTGCTGTAATTACTTTTTTTCAATCCAATTTATCCAATTTTCACTTCTGCAACTTGTGATTAACTTATGAAGTATAAAAGATATATCTTCATCAGATTTCACAAGTAGTGTACCAACATTGAATGGGGTTATTCTCTGTATAATTAATAATAATTGGAGTAAATTAGTATTTTATTTGATAATTCACTCATTATGTTTTTCATTATTAGCCATATTTAGTCTTGCTAACTTCGTTTTCAGTCTTGTCATATCTAGTCTGTGTTGACGATCATGATTGACAGGTCAAGAAAAATGGGGTCCGTTCAGGGTTCTGTGACTTGGTGTTGCACATTTCATCATATTTTGAAAACGGCTTGATACATTTGGCCCATATTTTAAACCCTATATTTTACTATATATTGTAGTCCTCTGAAAACAATAAATACGATTTTTGGGTAAATATTTCTAGAACTGTTTGCAGGCAAACATTCGCAAGAAAACATGTAGCAGCCATGTTCATTTTACATATTTCTTTTCGTGATAGAAATGCACTAGATAATTACAGTTAATCTTTATAAACACTCGTATTTGATGCATATGGCTCACATCTTTTTATATCAACAGACTTTCATCCATATCAGTTTATTATTAGTCCACATTGGCATTTTTAGCAGATCGTGTCCAGGACTCGTTTCTCGTAATGTTCACGCAAAAGTGCACATTTTGCCGCGAAAAATGCAATCAACTCTAATTAATTTATTCAAAGCCACATATTCATAATAAATCACTGTATATCGAGACTAGGTTGTTCTGAACACAAAACAATCATTTTATGTGACTATATTCCATCAAAACTTATGTTTTCGTCGATTGAAATTGGCAAGCGGGCATGTACGGGTTTGGCCGTCAGCGATGTATGACGTAGCCCGTCTATGTACGGGTATGGCAGCCTGAGGGTTAATCAAGATTCATAGAATTTATATTATAATGATTTGCATTATTTTAACATCATCATTTTATTTTATTCACATATATTTATTGAGAATATCAAGTGGAATGCTGAAGGTTTTACAATTTGACAAGTCTCTGTCATTGCTTCATATTGCAAAGCTTACTGTTCATCAATCCACCTAAGTATTGGCATTCTGCTATTAGATGGCATACATTCTACTAAACCCTTGTTAATGATACCCATGGATTACACCTGCCATTTTGAAAGTTCACCGGTTCATCAGAAAACATGGATTAAATTTGCCGATAATTCATGCCTCACATGTAATCCTAGTTACTATTTAAATAGAATTGTAGATGAATGCTTTCATCCCAACATGCGATAGACTAAATCCAGCCAATGTTCTATGGTTAAATAGTGTAGCGATGTGCCATGGGAAATTAGCACCCCTTAGTTCGCCCGCTTCTCCAGGTTCGGACTCGTAGACCCCCCCCCCCCTTCTCCTCCTTCTCTATGCCATCCTCCAACTGGGAGGATTAGGATAATGTCCAACAGATAGCCATTAGGATGACTGTTGTTTATGGAGACTATTGTTGCTGGCTTTGTTGTAATCCTGTTTGGAAAGTGTGTGTGCTGGTGCTGGTTATTCATGGCGTGTGGCAGTCGGATGTGGTTTAGATGTTTGTGCAGTCATCTGTGTCTGTAAAAGATTGAGATAATGGTAACAATAATAGTAATGCTACTACACACGATAAGCACAATATTTATTTGTGTTATTATTATTGTTATTATTGTTTTACTCTTGTTGTTATTATTATTATCATTATTATTATTATTATCATTATTATTATCATTATTATTATCATTATTATTATCATTATTATTATTATTATTATTATTATTATTATTATTATTATTCAGTATAATGTGTCTAGATAAAGTAAATTTATTTATCTTTAGTATTATCTTTCATAGGAGAAGCAAGTTGTTTTTGGTACTTATATTTCTATTTAATTTTGAATTGGAGTTTGGATCCCCTTTTAAGATTCTTTCATGGCGCTGAATGTTGCAATAAACCTGTGAACACTAACTGGTCTTTTTGGTACTAATCATATCAGGATAACAGCATTTGATTTTAATAATAATACTTTATTAATAAACACTGATCAAAACGAAGCCTGGAAGTAATCTCTGGTATTTATGTTCATAGCAAATCTATTAATATCTATAGTTATCCTTCATACTCCAGGCAAATCTCTTTCACTAGGAAAGTGGATTATTTTGGACTGAGATCCTACATTCAACCTATTTTGGATCAGGAAAGGGTGTTTCTATGTCACAGACTGAAGGCGGTCTAACACTGAAGTGTCAATCACTGACAAGAGATGGCGATTGGCTGTAATCTACCATTGTTTGGTAGTAATGTAGCAATCATCATCAGCACTATTTTGAGAAATATTAGAATTTACTTGTGGACATATTTGTGATAAGTCATGCTTCCCTTTACTCCATTCATAGTTTTACTTATTATTGAACTAGAGAATTGGTGAAAAATTAACATATATTGCTGTAGATTTTCTATTTAGGATCGGTTTCAATATTTCGGTTATTTCCATTGAATAATGTTCACCATTTTACATTGGCTGTAGTAAGGTTCAATTAAAAAGCAGAGCTTGAAAATCTGGAAGTATTCTATCAGGAAAAAAGTGTTTTTTTGATGGAAGAAAAAGTTTGATTGTGTTTCATGGAACCATGTTTTGACTTTGTCCTTTTACTGAGCCGTAGGTTGTACACTTTTTTTTGTTTATAAAACTTCATATAAGGTTAAAGGTTTTCCGAAACAGTGTGGGTGGAAACCAATTACATTAACATTTACGCCATTGGAGAAAGGGAGTGTATAGATGACTATCTTTTTGTTCAGATCTTTAAAATTTCAAGTTATGTATGTTCGATTATTTCTTTTAACATCTTGAAGTGCTCGGGTAACAAGTAGAATTCCTTAAAGCCTGCTCAGTCACAGTGTGGGAATCTCTACCGCTAGCGAGTATCATGATGTGTTTTACAACAACACCAGGATGTGCTGTTGGCTGCGTTTCCAAGTTGGCTTAATTCTCACTTAAACATGCGTAGTGCCAGCCCATGTTCTATAAGCAATGCCTATCTTTAGCAATGCAGATTTGCAAGCACACTGACTTAGCTGGATATTTTGGCCTACAGGCAATATATTTCACATTTAACACAGTATTACTATAGCAGTATATTGATCGATTTAACAGGTTCTGGATCTACGACGACAACCCATGGTTTATTCATGGGCAGATCATGGCATTTAATTATCTTATCTGAGTGCTGCAATATGCAATGCAATAGGTGTATCACAAAGGGTAGGATGAATTTATGATTAAATTCAATTCGATTTTCCACATCTGTGGATGCAAATCTCACTCTTATCTCATAGAATTGTATAGGTTATCTGAAAACATTTAGTGTATTTGATAGTTGCAGTTATCCAATATTTTTTCGATTAATCTGATTCTTGAGATAGATGCTTATACCAGCATTATGAAATGATCACTTAGTCAAGTTATGAAGTTATGATAGTGATGTAATGATATTGATGTAGTGTTGAACAGTGAAGCACAATCAAATATCTAATCGTGGTTTTAAAATATCATCATCATAGTAACCATGATTGTCATTATCATAGTCAGCACAGAACATATTCTCACCCAAATACTCCTGTTGAAAATTCACACCCTGAACATACATATATTTTTGGGGGTAATAAGAGGTTACCATTCCTCTGAGGCTCCATTCTATACGGTATATTACTCATCCGTACCGTGACAATGCAGTTATCATCCTTCTGTCAGTACCAGCCGGTGTACACAGATTTACTGCAACATTCCGTGCGACGGATGTTATGGGCTTTCTCCTCCCCTATACTGACAAGCCATGATATAAGTGAAAGAGTAGAACAGTTGGACCGGAGCCAAAGGTTCCAGGTTCAAATCCCGCCCCGGGGGCCCCAGCATCAATGTTCGCGAAAGTTACCTTTCTGACACGATATTGATAGGATGCGATGTCTGTAGAGTGGCAATGCA
>JAUTBT010043254.1:0-16913 GCA_032361225.1 Lepetodrilus schrolli | reverse complement strand
CTGTCTATAGTTAGTCACCCACCTGTCAGTAGTTAGTCACCCACCTGTCTGTAGTTAGTCACCCACCTGTCTATAGTTATAGTTAGTCACCCACCTGTCTATAGTTAGTCACCCACCTGTCAGTAGTTAGTCACCCACCTGTCTGTAGTTAGTCACCCACCTGTCTATAGTTATAGTTAGTCACCCACCTGTCTATAGTTAGTCACCCACCTGTCAGTAGTTAGTCACCCACCTGTCTGTAGTTAGTCACCCACCTGTCTATAGTGATAGTTAGTCACCCACCTGTCTATAGTTAGTCACCCACCTGTCTATAGTACCTCCTTCGTAAAACCCCCTTGTTGTTGTCCAGCTTGTCTGCAACTGCTGCACCATATATTTCCATACTCGCCGTAAACACGACTAAATCGTACCATTGGCTTACCTGAAGAGAGAGCACATTGTTGAGATAAACATGGTTAGTTAGAAGACAGATGCCAATCAGCCCAAACAATACATGGGTAGTTAAGATACCTAGTAGAAATATGATCATGGTAATCTCTATTTAGCCAAATAAGCAAGCATGACAAATGGTTTTCTTAAAGTGGATTGTCTCCCCTTGGTGATGTCAGTAGTGGTTGACAATGTCTGTAAGCCAAGTGTGCCATTAGCCAAGAGTTACAGTCGTACATAGCACATGTCTGCGGAGATCACTGTCATAACAGTCACACTTAGTTGAGTAGATGACTAGACATGCTTAAGTATCAATCAGTCTACATACTTTGACCATAGCGTCATTTCATGCATCACAATATTACCGGTACACTTCAAGGTAGATCTATCATATTTAAAACAAGGCTCAATCGACCACCATTTTGTTTGTTTTACTTCCGGTATAAAAATCTGGACAATTTACTCATTTAACACAAACTATCTTCAGGCATTGAACTCGACGCATTTGAAATGATCTCTTATGATTTTAGTGAAGAAAACGTGTTAACAATCGCTTTGTCACTTAGGAAGTCGTAGCATGTGAAACCAAAACACAACTCATGATTATTTAATTGCATACTGAAACCTATGGGACTCGTGAACGTTTATCAGTCTTTGTAGACAAACAGCCGATTGTTTAACTGGGTCAGCGAAAAACGTCTTTATTGCATGGTGTTTTCACAATGATTGTTTGTAATATGAAACATAAATCTCTTGTTGTACTTATGCAGCTAATTCCAGGGAAAATGTTTTTATGTTAGTCTCTTTTTTTTTTACTGTGCACGGCAGCCAGGCCAATTTTTTAGAGTAAAAAATCAGATCCACAGTTGACCGAGTGGTTTAACCGAATGTGCGATGTAATGAAGGGCGTTATGTCGGGGGTTCACTGTACTGGTAAAGGTGCATTTGAGGTAAAATATGTTCAAAGACACTTGAAACATTAAAATTCATAGATAAAAACAACAGTTAAGATATATCTTGAATTGTGAAAAAAAAAGTACTCACTACTTCCAAAAAATAGTCAACGTGGGGTCTTTTATGTACGAAGAATCTGACTGGATGTCTGTCTATTGTAACCTGAAAATATTAAATTGATATATGTGAACCCATCAAACAGTTTCTTACCCGTCTTGTACAAGGTCTTGTACAATGGTAACATGGGGAGTGATTGTGATAAGAAAAAAAGGAACAAATATGGAAACACAAAAAAACAAACACCAAATTTGAAAGCTACAATCCAAATAATATTATAATAGTAATATAGTAAGAGTAAATCTTTCTATTTAACCTCGGGGTATTTTAAACATTGACATTTTAGCTCAGACTATAGCCTGCACAGAACAAGTGCCAATTTCTATTGCTGTCAAAGCAGTTCCCATTTCAGCAAAAAAATATAATATGTCATGATGATACTTGGCAGACAACTAATGTTTGCAGACTGTACTGAAATACACACACATAAAATAGATTCAAACTTTGAAAAATTATCTGAAAAGTCTTTGCAAAACCTACGATGCTTTACCTATTCACATGATTCATGAGGAAACAAGTATTAAAAGAACATGTAATGATGTCATAAAATTAACCGCCATTATCCTTACAGCATTCTTGTGCTCGAAGAATGTGAACAATTTCATGTGATCTTGGTTATCTCTCATTCTGCCAGTAGCTCACACTCCAAGCTCGGGGATCTTTGAATACATGAGGTATTAACAGACTACCCCAGGCCTGACATGTTCCAGATCTACTGCTATCTTTTCACTGATAAAACACCAGGCCTGTGTGTTGACCTCGTGACCAGGTATATTTCCTGGAATCCTATGCAAAGTACCCACAGCTGAATAAAAGCTATTCCCTTGCCACTAATAATGGAGAATTTATGGAAAATTGATAAATGTGCATGCACGGAATTAGCAACAGTATATGATAACGAGAAAGTGAATGTCAGTGAGGGCTTACTTTTAAAACAAAGTCTGGTGGTATGCCTGGTTTGACAGTTTGTCGTAAAACTCCGTCATGGTGTGAGTGTATCAGCGTCTCATCAAGGTCCAAGACTAAAACTTTCCTTTTCAACATACCTGCAAATATAAGTCACGGTAAGACACAATGCATTACTAACCATGGTGGCATAACTGTGGGCAGCATTGGCAATAGACTTCAAAACAGGTTTTGGGTTGTTTATAATCAGTGGTTAAGAGCTGATTTAACCCTCTCCATGCTGAAGGCAACCGAAGATGCCCTAAAGAGCAGTGTCTGTGTCTAATCCAGCAGAGAGAGGGTTAAATATTCTTTCAAGGCTTTCACGACATGTCAGTTTAGGGCAGTAGCGCTGAATGTAATAAAAAAAAAATCAGCCGATACTGACAGACCAATGATGTAAACTGTATTGCCACAGTACAGACATGATCGCGGCAAGGCAACTGTCGCAAACATTAACGCCTGGCATCCGGGACGGGATTTGAACCAGGGCCTTTTGGCTCCGAAGTCTAATGCTCTACCACTGCACTAATACCCACACCCCTGTATTGTACTACTACTAGTTAGTAGGTTCTAGATGATGAATAAGCATCTCCAGTAGTACAAATGATAGCAATGCTATTCAACATATCCAATTTCACCATATTTAAGGTGCGTACACGCTGAAACCACATCCCACACAATTAATGTGCAATTAATGTGGAAGCTATATTTGTGTGGTAACTGCGTGCGGTCAACATGCCGCAAAATGCACTGGACCCAGTTTTTGTGTGTACGCACCTTAGCATGTCAAATAGAAACATTTCGCAAGCAGGATTGACAAATAAAATATAACATATTCTCTATACTATTCTCCTCAAAAACAAATTAATATAATAATAAATACAAGCTAAAATTGCCTCAAATCTGAAGCGACTTGTCAAACACATGTTGAAGTTGTTCAATGACAATATATATCCTTAAACATGCCAAGGTTCCTCGTGTTTACTTTAAGTCATCATGCAAACAGATACTTACTGGGGTTATGTATATCTATGTTTGAAGCACGTAAAGAGAGTAGATTATCAATGTAAATATACAGGCGGTACTTGACAAAACAAATGACGTATATATCTCAACTTACTAAGTCTGTGTTTTGACAATGGTGACAGTGGAATCATCTCATACTTGATGGTTTGATGTTGTATCACCTGAAACAAAACAAAAACATCAATTAATCATAAAGCTTGTGAGACTTATAACATCAACTGAATGTACTAACAAAACTTTCATTACAATGACCAAAAAAATTGCTTTCTATTTTTACATTGTAAAGCACCCTTAAACATATTTAGTATGGAAAGTGTGCGATATAAATATGCATAATAATAATAATAATAATAATGATTATTATTATCATCAATAATAATAATAATAATGATTATTATTATCATCAATAATAATAATAATAATAATAATAATAATAATAATAATAATAATAATAATGCTTCAAACATATTTTATTGTAGTAATACTGTAATTCATAAATAAAATAGTTGACTACGGTAGTACAAAAGCCAGTCTGACTTGTAAGTTGTACGAACACCACTCCCATAATTGGGATTTAGAGACACTTTCAAAATTCTCTCACTTATATCACGGCTTGTATAAAATTAAAATCACTGCCCAATTGGGCATCTCCTGTTGCCTTCAGCATGGAGAGGGTTAAAAGACTACTATGCATATATATCCTCCAGAGACAATATCAGTGTATATATACTAGTACATGTACGTGAAGCTGCACAGTGGGACAGATGCCAGGTCCTGATGACAAGACAGCAGGCTGCTGTGTTATTGTTCTCATACCAGCAGCCCATCTAGTCCTTTTCAACATAATACCTTACGAACAAATCAATCAGAACACAACTAGATAGGTAAGCGAGGCAAGCCTACGTGAATCAATATACCACCGAGTGTGTATTGTATACATACATATATCACAGTATTTAACACAAATGTAGTCAATAGCGTTAATAATGTAGGAAACGGATAAGCGTGGCTGTTTGTCAACGGCGTTCAGTCAGGGTAGACTTGATTGTATTTGATTGGAATTCTGTGGCAACAAGGGAAATTATGAGCAGAATGCGAGGAATGGTAACCGAGTACAGAGCTGGTAACTGTGGTAACATGGCACAAATTCTGACAGCATGCAGCCCATCATCATACGCTGACTGGTTGAGGTTGTAACAGTCTGTGAGACTTTAACATCACTGAATGTACTAACAAAACCTCATTACAATGTCAACGTTCAGTAGACCCAGTGTTAATAATACTACTACTAAAATACCTATCTGTAGATCATCAGTGAAACACCAGATAAGCCATAAATAGAAATGATTTAGTATTTCATACTATTTTGATAGACAATGCCACCTGTTGCCTGGTAACACTGTCTGACAAGTCAACCGTATCTCACTACAATGTGGCGGCTGTCATCAACTAACGACAATCATAAAACTGCACACTGTGCGCTCAAACTCCGCAGTTATCAATATCACATTCAACCTAATAATGATCTTACCATCAATATGCATTTTATTACAGAGGTCGACAGTAAGGATTATCCGCAGACGAACAAGTGAAACAGCCCAGATTAACCAACAGAGCAAGTAGTTTCATGTCCTACAGGACACAGGGACAGGTGCCTCAAAAAGTTAACGTAGAGCCCTGTATTTGAGAAGACAACTTTTACAAATGTCATTACAATGAGCGAGTCATTCTTTTACATCTTTCACCCATATGTAAAGAGTCATTACAATATTAGTGAATTGCTGCTTAACACTGCTGCGGGAACTTTTTACTCATATTAATTAAGTAGTGGCTGTATAAATACATTGAGGCAGTTTTCACTGTAATGTAGTCCATTGTCCATGAGAGTTAGTTGAGTACAATGTATTATATATTAATAAACAGCCAGCAGTTAATGCCTATAAGTGTAAGACATGAGGTCAGTTGACCACGAAAGTCCAGTATTATATGTTTATAAACAGCCAGCGGATAAGACACGCAAGATACAAGGTCAGCTCACCGAGTTTTGATGTTGTCAGTTCAACGGACATTAAAACATAAAATAGTATTTCTTTATACAGGTGTGCCAAAGTCTTACATCACAATTAAACAATGAAATTACTTTAATTTTTATACATGTATTATAAATATGTAATTTAATAATCAATACTGTTTCAGCCAAGTAAGTACTTGTGTAGACAAATACAATCTATATATTTCAAGAAACAATTCACGGGAACATCAAGTACACTTAGGTCAAGTTGTTGGTAGACCTAAAGAGAACCTACAATTGCCACTCCTTGACCTACTTAATGGTCTGGCAAGTTTCTGCCGATAAAATATACTATCAGGACAAATAGCATGAATAGAATTCTCCCTACCATATATTGCTGAAAATAGATTTGGCATTACTCAAAAAGCAGTTTTTGAAATCTGTGAGTGTAAGCCTTTGAATGATGGAAAACTGGTTAACAGCACTGCTCTAATAAATAAATACAATTGACACAGCTGGCAATCACCAAACATTGGTCAATGTAATCTTTACTTTTCTACCAAAGATAATTATCACAGTAAACAAAAGCTGGGTCAATTCATCAATTATCCAATTAACCAGAAACAAGCCAACTAAATCATTAATAACCATGGAACTGACATACAACACTTTGCACCAAACAATCACCAAACATTGTAGAGGCCCCAATGTTATGAAACTTATGAGTAAATAATGAATCCAAATTTTGCATGACAATTTGTTAACAAAATAAATAAATTTGCACATGAAATTGTACTCAATAGGTTCCGTAACCTGAGGACCTGGCCGCAGATTATGAAACCTTTTGAGTACAATTTCATGCTAAAACTCAAGTTTTATACAGGGATTTGTGAACAAAACTTTGAGTTTGCATATAAAATTGTACTTAAAACGTTCCGTAACCATTGGACAAGGTCATCTATTTCTTCATCAATGTTCATATCATATGATTCAGGCCTGCATATCACAAAAGGGTTATACTGTAGTCAAGGAGTGAATTAAAGCACATAACATGCTTTTTCTATTGCAGGAAAGTAAAGTAAATCTCAATTTTCACCATGCCCTGAGATTACAAAAATTTTGAGTACAATCTCAAGCTCAACTCAATTTTTTTTCTCAAATACCCATATAAAATTTGAGCTTCAGTGTGAAATCGTACTAAAAAACTTTCATAATCTTGGAGCTGGGACTACCGTTAGGTCTACCAGTCCAGGGATAGAAATTAACACTATCCCGCTAGCCTGGGCTATTTCTCCCAATACTAAAGGTATCCAAAGGGCTAGTAGAAATTCATGTTTTTTGTAAACATTTGTTATTATTTGTATCACTATTCAGGCTAGTAAGTTTTAAAGGTACGTTTCTATCACAGTACGACCCTTTCGTGAAACATAGACATAAACTTGTTTCCTTTGTTCTGTGCATTGGTGTGTTTATCAGGATACATTCATCACCGCAATGTCTGATTGAGACAAGACATGGAGAACTGTGGTAAAGATGTGTATACATAAAAGGAAGGAGTACCAGTTTTGTGTGGCTGCTATTTGATATTATTAGTTACCAGTATGTTCCGTTGTGTACAGGTTTTTACAAGCTGAAATTTCTTGTATGCCCAGACTGAAGGTTGAGAGGTGTATGAGAAACTTCAGATTGTAAAACACCTGTATGTCCTGGAACATGGTGGAAGTCATGCTGGTAACGAATAAATCTACACTTGTATTTTGAAGACAGAGAATATGCAAATATTCATGCCGAATGTCTTTCTAATGTGCAAGTCGATGCTAGCACTGATGTCACAATCATTTATGGTGTCACAATTTTTACCTACCACCAAACTATTACAAGTAAACATTTCAATCAACTAAAGTCTCCAAGCTACGTTAAGGCAGATGGCTTACCTACCTTTGGCCAACTGCTAATTTGCACAACCACACAATGTCATGTGCTGTGTTATGCTACTCATATATTGTGCAGATGGGGACACGTAAAAGCAGACGAATATTTGTTAGTAGTGACCGTCCGACTTAACGTAGCTCAGAGACTATTATCTATTATGGTGGTAACTCGCCTTATTTCCGACTTTCAGAAAATATTCCCAATTCAGTGCAGTGACATGATCATTTGAATGCACAAACCTGTTGGGAAATCATTACTGTACATAAGAAGAAGAAACTTTATTTAACATTGGATATATAAATGATAAAGAACGTTAGCTCTGTAGAGCTATTATTCCGACATGTTCGCACCGCAAGGATTCTTAATTCCATTCTGGACACTTCATGTGGTACCCCTGGCACACAATTATAGAGAAACTTACGCAAACAGTTTAGGAGCTATAAATAGAACAATGATTTCATTGGTTGGCTGTTTGTGCATGCTTCCCTCTATATGTGTGCCAGGGGTACCACATGAAGTGAGTCCTGAATGGAATTAAGTACCGTGGTGGTGTGAGGATAGCTTTAGTAATGCATGTAGAAATATTAACGGATATTAACAAATTAGCTACCGAAGTTGAGGTGGTGTGGATTTCCAGCTGGCCGGAGTGATATACCTTTGTATATAATAAGTTGTTGATGGTTCCATATTTTAATTGTTTTTCTCAAAATATTATGACTACATATAGATATTTTTAAAAAACAAAACATTATTAAAACAAAATAATGGCCTGCTTCAAGTGTCTGCCTCAACATGAATATTACGGTGTCAACCAACTTGCATCGAAATGTCAAATTTCATGTAAATTAATTACTTTGTTTTAATTTAATTACAACAACTTGCATAAAAATGTCAAACTTATAATATAATTAACGACCTCAACTTGTATACGGTATATATAGAGGATCTGATATGAGTGGTCATATAATACTGAATTTATTAAACGAGTTGGCAAAACTGATATAATGCGAGGCTCTTCCAAGAATAATATCATTTTTGCCAATGAGTTTAATAAATTCAGTAATATGACATGAATGTGAGATTCTATTTATCACATAACTGTAGAAACTATTGTAATATCTATTTTCAGTCACAAACACTATAATAGACAAATGTTTTGGGAACTGGGTTAAAGGACGCAGACAAAATATAGTTCCAAGTAAATGTGTACATATTAATAAATATTTTTGCACTTGATTTATGTTTTAACTTGATATTTGACAAATTGAATCCCAAGAAGAAGTTCTAAAAGAGGTCCAAAAAGACTTTGATATCACGTATGAATACAATTATAAAAATCTATTGTTTTATTGCACTAGTGAAAATATGTATATTTGTAGCATGGGTTTATTGCACTCCCAAACTACTATGTTATGTGATAAATAACAGTAATATACACATATATATTGATGGATTGCTCATTTGTATGTTACGAGTCCGCATCCATTAACTTAGTCTGTGTCACACCTTGTTCTCTCCCAAATACTCCTATTCAAAATATCGCCCATGAGCAGATTTACTGCAGAACAAGAAGGTAACGATTTTCAGTGGCTCCTTTCATACAAATAAAATGTATATTTAAACTATTTAGTTTCACCCTCTGAGACTATGGACCATTACCTAGCTGTATCCTAGGTAACCCACTGCTGCAATGTCCGATGTCATGATTAACCCAAACAATTTCAGACAACCCTGACTGAATAAACCATGAAAAGCTGCTTGACGACGCAACAAAACACACCTCCTACAGTCAAGCATGTACGAGCAGTTTCTCAGTGTGAACACCTATAGGAAATCCTAAAGAGGGCCAGTGAAGCGGAACTAAAACCACTCAAGCAATTTCGGTCCTTATCGTATTGATAATATTTATCTGACCCATTTGCTGGGAGTAAATTGCTAAATATGGATAGTTTAACATCAGCATCTAAACATATACGTGCAGTATTGTTACAAACAAACATTAGTAGGAATCAGAATACTATTTACAAGTATGTTTGTGTATTATTACTTATATCACAGATAATTTTTAATTTTTCACCTTTATTTGCCACAAGAACGATGGATTCCTATACCAGATTGACCGTGTGTAATGAATTTACATAAATAACAAAGTGATTCGCGTATATACCGGGTAAGCGTGTGAGTTATTGTTTTACATAAATAAAAGTGATTCAAGTATATGAGCGCATAAGTTATTGTTTTACATAAATAACAAAGTGATACGCGTATATACCGGGTAAGCGTGTGAGTTATTGTTTTACACAAATAACAAAGTGATTCAAGTATATGAGCGCACGAGTTATTATTTTACGTCACAGCGGGGATGTTTCACCCATACGAGACCATTGATCCGAGAAAACAACGGATGGAATTCCTTATTCCATAACACACAATAACTACAAAAATATTTCTTTCGTCAGAATTAGGAACAATGACAAATCTGTTTAGCAGTCATTGGCAGAACGACAAAATAGATCTATGTGGATGTCTTAACCTGGCATGTACCACACTGTACCAGTGTTGTGTAAGTTAGAGTCAACTGGGACGTACTGAGATCACACCATTATGTATTTTGGATGCGACCTACCATCCTTTTACCCCGAGTTATGCCAATACACCAACCAAATAGTGTTGGTAACTTGGAAATATAAACACACATGTACCTAAAATACTTAGTTAAATGTTTTTAAATTATCAATGATAAATGGTCTGCGCATTATAGTTCCCAAAGCAAGATCAAGCAACAATTCACTTACTCATCAGTTAAACAAACCAATATGTTCTGATGGCCTTTACACTGGCTGTTCATGAATCCCAGAAGAATAAATACAAATAAACAAAAATTGTAATTAAATTAAATAAATCTTGAAAAGGTTAAACCATGTTATGAGCAATGCGCAGTACCCAGAGGTACTTGGAATATGACCGGATGGCAGGACAACCAAACAACAGCTGATAACAGCCTTAAGACATAATATAGAAATACACACACTCTAGAAATCTGAGAAACACCATATGAATACTAGTATATAGACAACATATTTTCATGCTGCAGTTAAAAATCAATGTGAATTCCCTTTGATTATACTACTACTAAGTGCTACTGCCTTTGTTTTTGAATTGGAGTTTTTAGAGCACTGTTCAATCCAGGAACCAGTTGAAGAGGGGGAGGCCCCCCTCCACACTATTCTAATGGGGGGGGGGGGGGGGGGGGGCATTGGCCACAAAGCATTTATGTAATCTAGAGGGTTCCAGGGCTGAAGGGCATATGTTGCCACCACAGGGCTGAATGATTATAATAAAATGTTATATCATCTATCTATATAATATATATTATATAAATATAATGACATAACATTTAATTAACAATGATTTAACATGTTATTATACTTATTCAAAGTCCTGTGGTTGCCACAACCTACCTTTTCGCATTTTCATTCACACCAAAAACACATATTATTGTTTGCACTATTTGAAACTGGCATAACAATATACTGAGTGAACTATTCGATCGGAAGATACCATTGTTTTGGATAGTTAATATTGATATTCTAGAAAACAATCTAATAATGTCTGCTTAATTTTACAGTTTAACTAGTGTACATTTCAGGCATCTAAATGGACTTATTGTATTTAAAATGATAAGATATATATCTATATACAGTCCCCTGCCATCAACAAGCAGACAATATTACCATATCGAATACGACACGGACGAATACAACCAAGGGGAGTAACCGAAGATGCATTTCATTAGCTAAACCTTATTATCTGATGAACCTGAATAACACTGGTTCAAATAGCGTTAGTAGGTTGGATCACTTCGGGTCCTGTTACACTTTTACTGAATTCTAACACAAGATAATATTACCACGATTAGAACCTTAATATTATTTTAATGAAAATATACTGAGCTCGGCCAGCACCAAACCCCATGCGGGCAACAAGAGTCCAAAATGCCCGACTTCCCGCCCAAGAAAATAATATTTTGCAGGAGAGCCTTTGAATTAGCGGGATTGCGCGTCCTGGATTGAACATTGTAGAGTGCCTTTCAATATTTACTACTACTACTACTACTACCACCACAAAACTACCACTACTACTACTACTACTACTGCTGCTACTACTATTAATACTACTACTAATACTACTACTGGACATGTTATTATTACTATTACTACTACTACTACTACTACTAATAATAATAATAATAATAATGTGCACATTTACAGTGCACCAAATCCATGCTCTGAAGTGTGCTAAAAGTACTACATTATTACCCTGGTCAATCGATCAGTGTGTTCTGATTTTTTTTTATTATACATATAGATCAATTATCAAGGTGAATGTTCAAAGAAACGAGAAGTGCCTTGTCATCATAATAACTGCCACACAGCCAGATCTAGGTCAAATTCATACATTTGTTATGATCATGATAGTACTACACTAGTCCTACTACTTACACGGTCAATGTTACACATATCATTATGTGAGCCGATCGGCTATGGTACAAGTATAATATTCATGATATGGATATTGAAATCAATTGTTTATTCAAAGCTATTGTTGCTATCAGTGTCGCATTTTACAGTTTATTATAACACTTTTCATAAAATTCTTGGTTTAGTTGGTTGATTTGGGGTTTAAAGCCACTTTCAAGATTTGTTCACCCATATCATGGCTTGCATGCATATACACTGCTTGTACTAGTCAGGATTTCTTTTTTTTTAAATAGTGCTACCTCACTTGGAGGTATATCATGCCACAGATAGATGAATACCCCACTCAGACACAGTATACTGACTCCGAGCTGACCAGTCCTTGCTTTACCCCAGTAAACCAATTGGTTCTGACGGTGAGTGAGCGAGTGATTATGGAGTTTACCGTCGCTGCGGACCAAGGATGATAATTGCATTGCCAACAATACAAACAGCACATACTATCATGATCAAGTTGGAAAGGTAACTTTCGCAAACATTGATAACAGGTCCCCGGGACAGGATTTGAAGTCCAACATTCTACCATTGCATGACCACACACACCACATTATTGAATAAGTATTTACTAGTCTTAGGCAATGTCACATGATAACCATTAGCATCATATTATAGTATAGTGACCCGTTCACTTTAATAAATATGTGCTTATTACCACTTTTAACCTGTGGTGACCTTATGATTGGCCAGACCAGATAATGAATGTCCATCGCCTGTGTCATATGATATCAGTCATGTATAATCAATGGTGTTTACATCTGATGTATGGATAATCATGATAATAGAGATGAAATATAAAACCTGCCATCAAATAACACGGATACATTTTAATCTATCAAACAACATGGATACATTTTAATCTATCTATTCTCTTTACTACAATTTGCAAGCATGGTGACTTCTAACTGTGGACTAATATTACTATAGTCCAGGGCACCGTTTCACTATGGCCTAACTATTTAGGAGCTTCTAAACCAGTCCTAAAGGTTATCACCTCGTAATAAGTGTTTCACAATGACATCACAAGTCTTACCCTTCCTAAATCGACATCTAACTTACGAGGTGATAAACTGGGTCATAAAGTTAGGATCTCCTAAATTTAGGACGTCATTGTGAAACGTGGGCCAGGTAAACAAGATGAGGAATGACTTCCGGCTTGGGGGGAAATTAAATATCAAGAGAAGACTGAACAGATCTGCACGACGCTGTTGTAGGCTACAATAGTTGTAGGGACTTACAACTGCCGTTTCAATAGTTGTCTTATTCAGATAGCCTACAAGAGTTTCGTACAACCCAATTCCAATTGTAGAAGATTCTACAATTGGACGTAAACTATATTGCAGCGCTACAAGAGCGTCGTGCAACTCGACCCTGCAGATTAACGAGGTCATGCAGATATAAAAACAAACCATTTCTTTATTCCTGACATTTGGAGAAAGTGCTTAATCTAGGACATTCATGCTCACATAAATAAGTGTACGTTACTCGAAAAAAATCATTATCTACCACTGGTTCACAAATACACGCCAATTTTCCCCAAAGTTGCAAAAATAGGACTTACTGCGCGAACTTGTCGTCGGAAACAGTAGCACACAAAACTCCATATTTTAGCTGCCAATACGAAGAATCCGCGCAAACCCATTACAAGGTACTTGAACATTAGTGTAGAATTATTACGCCACCTCACTCTCAATGAAAAAGAAGAAAGATAGACTGCAAAATAAACAAGATATGGGCCCACTGGCTCCTCGATGTAGTGCTATTTTTGCATCTACACCGCCATTTACTTCCCACAGGTCACTGCGCGCCGGTCAAAAGGAAATGACCTTTCTGTGTTCTCCGGAAGTATTTTATATACTAGTAAGCTAACAACTATATAACATAATCTATTGTGGAATATAATGATGTGCCCCTAAATTTACCTGAAAGTATGCACATATGATTGATTTTTCTACACAAGTAAACAACTTGTTGCCCAATATACTTGTATAGCCAAATCAAATGTACATACGTTTGACCATGAAACCATGACCGTGATTATATGCCTTTAACATCAAATATAATTATAGCTATATTTCAGGTAATAATAAATGTATATGAAAACTCTGCGACTTACAAAACTAAAGATTATAATCATTAAGTATATAACGTCATTTAAGTCCACACACACACATACACACACACACACACACACACACACACACACACACACACACGGACACACTACTTATACTAGCAATACACCACGACGTTTACTAAAAGAATCGTCGCAAATGGGTGAAGATTCCTGCAGCGACGTTAAACTTCATAATCACTCGTTACTAAAAGAAAATACTTGTATATTGGGAGGGTTTTGTAATATTATGGAAGGTAAGGTGGAGATTTGACTAGCTTGGTGGAGTAAGAATAATTTACTAATATTAAGTTATTACGTACACGTATGCACAGTGTTACAGTTTTATCCATCTACGTGTATATTAAACACAAATGGGAACACATTGATTGAGATTACGTGTACGTAATAACTTCTGTAACACTGTGCGTATGTGTACGTAATAACTTATTGATTCAGATTTGGCATCAAATTTGGTAGAACGTTTAGACTTCGGAGCCAAAGTCCCTGGGTTAAAATCCCGCCCGGTAGCCCGGCATCAATACACGAAAGTTACCTATCTGACGCGATCATGATGGGATACGTTGTCTGTACAGTTATCATCTTTGGTATGTCAGTATCAGCCAGTGCTCACATGATTCAGTGCTGCGGATGTTGTGGGTATCCTCCTGCCATAAACTGACAAACCGTTATATAAGTGAGAATCTTGAATAAGCTCTAAAACCCAAATTAACTCTCTCTCTCTCTCTATATATATATATATATATATATATATATATATATACAAGAACATTTGAACCTTTACGATCTTACCTTTGGTTTGTAAAATTCGACAGACGTCTAGATGTTTTTACAAATAATAATATTAGTTGTTAGCGTAGTAGGTTTTAAAGTTTTGCAATGGCGTCTGTAGAAACGGGAGAGGAAGTACAGAAGTTGACATAACATTTGAAACACGGTTGTGACACTTACTAGGCAGATATATGTCCGTTATGACTAATGGATACAAAACTGCATGAAGCAGTGCGCTATGGCGACATAAGTGACGTTCTAAGGGCACTCGGTCAAGGTTACGATCCCAATTTGATAGGTCTCTACGAGTGGACTCCCGTTCATGAAGCGGCTCACAATGGGTCTCTAGGCATCTTGAAATTGCTGTTGAGAAATAAAGGTATTGACATGGAACATGTATATCTCAGGGAAAGTTTTCCGCCCGCTCCCCTAGTTTTTTTCATGTTTTCCTCTCTCATCTTTAACATTGAAAAAACATTCTGTCCTCTTTGTGTGACATTAACAAGACAGGTGTCAAAGACTTTAGGGCCAATTAAAAATGACATAGCAAAGCCCTGGCCATGTTTGTCTAGGCCGCCTACCATATACCAGTTCTGCAGAATCGAAGAATGCCCACCATTTGCAGGATAGACTGGTTCCTGGTGCTATGTTCGGCTGTTTCTATATTGTATGAGATGGACGACCAGTCTACTGCATAAAACAGGTTGTGAAATAATCCGCGTAAACTATTTCACCATAGAAGACAGAACCAAGTTTATAAGCATAAACGATATCATGTTGTTTTGAAGCTTGCATTATAAAATGCCACTAGGGGCAGGTGGTAGCACAGTGGTAGAACGTTGGACTTAGAGCCAAAGGTTCAACATTCAAATCCCGCCCTGGGAGCCCGGCATCAATAATTGTGAAAGTTACCTTTTTGACGCAATATTGATAGGATGCGATGTCTGTAGGGTGGCAATGCAGTTATCATCCTTGAGTTGTTGCTCATTGAACAATAATTAACATTTATATTTCTTCATTGACTAATATTTATGTTATTTTCCTGCTGCGAGTTAAAACAATAATTCATTCATTCTTAAGTTAGGCCATAGTTGTTTGATTCCCTGTTTTACAGATCGTCTGGTAAAAAAAATAACTATATATAATTTGGTATTTTGGCCAGTCGGTCGGGTCCAATATTAAAATAATAATAATTAGAGATTGATTATAAATGGTCGGTTGATAGAAAATAAATATAACTGGTCAGTATAATTGTAAATAATTGTAATGACCATCAGTACACATACATTTTTCAGATTTGAATGCACAAATATTTGAAAATGACTAGTCATTGGCAGTAATTGTTATAAATTAGACTTTTGTTATACATATTTACCTGTAACAAATCAAATTTGCCTCGGCTTTATGTTATTCTTGCTTGCTGGTTATACGACTTTTCTTCACCATTTATTATTATTATTTTCTAAAGACTAGTAAATTGTTGACGGGATATAATAAAAATAATTATTTCTATTTTCCAAAATGAAAAAAACGTGTCAGCAGATCCGTAAACCAGGGAATTAAATAACTATGGCCTTATGAACTGTTTATAGGCGAAATCAAATTTGCAGATTTAATGGAAATCATTACATCATATTTGCTTTTAGCAATGCAGATTTGTAATGATAGAAATATTGTGTTTTCAGAAGTAAGGGAATTAGTTCTTTGTGCCTCTACAGAAGATTTCAGAAGGCCAAAAACCTCAAATGTAAATCATTAGTCTGCAAGAGCACATTTAGCTCACAATTCACTGTTCAGAGTAAAGAAACGTGTTGTGTTCATAGTGAATGGACTCCCGCATGATTCTCTCTGTTAAATTTAGTTATTTATTATGAATTATGATTATGATTGTATATAATTACAAAGTCTTACTGTACATTGATGTGCTCTGTATTATATATTATGGTGCACTATATCTCTGATGTTTCTTGGTATAAAACCTTTATTCAAATGTTAAAACCTGTATCGTCACAAACAATAGTAAGTCGAATTTCTTTCAAAGTTATGCAGGAGTGAG
>JAUTBT010043243.1:0-16915 GCA_032361225.1 Lepetodrilus schrolli | reverse complement strand
ATGTTGCAGTAAACCTGCGAGCACCGGCTGGTACTGACAAGACCAAGGATGATAACTGCATTGCCACTCTACAGAGATTGCATCCTATCAATATCGCGTCAGAAAGGTAACTTTCGCGAACATTGATGCCGGGCCCCCGGGGCGGGATTAAAACCTGGAACCTTTGGCTCAGAAGTACACTGTTCTACCACTGCACTACCACCCGCCCAACCTATCCATAGTTATAGATATAAATTGTATTGATTGGTAGTATATTTACATAAAGGAACTGCTGAAATGCTTTACCCTCTGACCCAATTTGTTATTATGAATTTTAACATAATACAGTGTGAGATCAAACGTGCCACCAATACTTTATTACTCGATAAAGTGAACTTGCCAAAATGCCAAAGACATTATGCCCTTATTTTTAACCCACCCCCCTCGTTGGTAATGACTACAAACACTGTGACGATCTATAGTGATGTACATACAATATGATGTCACAGTGGCATGACATCATGTCTGGGGCAACATCCACTTCATAGAACAGCCAGTTAACGGGCCCAGTTTATGTA
Organism: Lepetodrilus schrolli; assembly: GCA_032361225.1. NCBI lineage: Eukaryota > Metazoa > Mollusca > Gastropoda > Lepetellida > Lepetodrilidae > Lepetodrilus > Lepetodrilus schrolli. The sequence continues at coordinate 16,358 of JAUTBT010043243.1, read as the reverse complement.
TTCATAAATGGACGGTTGATGAATGTTCAATATAAATGATTTTTTTTTCAACAAATGTGTGCAGCATTAGAATAGGAATAGAGTATGGTCTACCCCTATATATTGTTTATTAAAGTATAGTTTTGGCCTGGGTCCATTTGCACGATGCTCTTGTAGCGCTACAATAGTTGTAAGTCCAATTATAGAGTCTTTTACAATTGGAATTGGGTTGCATGAAGCTCTTGTAGGCTATCTGAATAAGACAGTGCTACAACTATTGTAATGGCAGTTGTAAGTCCCTACAACTATTGTAGCCTACAAGAGAGTCGTGCAACTGGACCCTGAACTATTATAACGTTAAAATACGAGGACACAAGCACTTTTAACTATAATAGATGAATCACTATATATAGGGGTAAACCGTACTCTATCCCTTAAATATACATGTAGCAACTTTGTAGTTTAATCATCAAAATACCTTTCAATGTTTAGCAAAATGTTTTCATATCAATATCATATCTACTTATGATATTATCCTACATGTAGATTAAGTATATTGGAATTTCAAGGTTAATTTATTTTTAAATTGCTAAAAGCTTACATTGGAATGACCTGGTTTCTGATAACAAGATACAATTTAACAGAATATGTCTAAGAAGTATATATGAAAATGACATTAGATTGTCGGATCAGGTGTAGAATATATGATATTGACAAGTTATTGACAGATGTTTATCAACCGATTGTTACCAGTATGGCAGCCGACAGCTGTCGATTCACCATCAGTCACACTTCATTTCCTCGTCATTAGCAGTTTTAATCAGAAGATAAGTACTGGTACTGAATGAATAATATTCTTTTCAAACTAGTCTATCTCCTAAAGTAGAGATGGTTATGTATTCATAAAAAATGCACGTTGTGAAGATTACTCAAACAATGCAAGTCCTGACTAAAGCAATCAAATTCCAAATGTCATTCACCATAGGGTCCATTTACTAATTCCATAATAATGTTGCTCAATCCATCACAGAGTCTCTACAACATGACTGTGCTGCCAGGGAATTGCTACATTTAATAATATAAATCATTAATTTGCTACAAACAGAGACACAATGTAATGTAACAGATGTATGTGGAAGCTGCATAACAACTGTGACTTTATTGCTTTAATAGACAACGCAGATGCTCAGCCGGGTGTGAATCCATTTTCCATTTGAGCCACCACATTATTTACTGACTCAGCAAAACAATGCTGGAAATTTGAATCAAATAGTTTACATTTAGTATTTTTAATATTTTGATATACTACCATCAAAATTTAAGGGAACGATAATATTGATGTGTTCATATTACTTTGAAATGCTGACACATAAAGTGGTATATCTCAAAACTTTATAGTAATTTACCATACATGCGAGATAATGTGTGGCCAATACTGTACCGCACATGCTTGCACGTGTCTCTTTGGGTTGCGTAACGGAGGTACTGGTAAGCTACCTCTTTGAACGTTGAAATGTATCATAATTATGTGTTCCTTATTTTTTTATGGTAGTATATATAGTTACTCATGTTATCCTGACATGATATCTGGTTCTTATCTTGAAAGACATTTTTTGTCTCCATTTCCACAGTAATTACACGAGAAGGTACCACAATTCACACAACTATTTCTATGCAGAAGGACATATTTACATTATGAAATAAATTTCAAAATATTATGGGAAAAAACCCCATTTAAATAAACAGATCACAGTCAGAACTGTTAACTGTATCCTGAAAATTGTGAGCGACTTTGCTTCATGCAATCCTACAATATTACAAACACTCATATGTACACTTGAATGCCACTGTTACATTGATGTGTACCAGTGTTACATTGATGCATACCAGTGTTACATTGATGCTTACCAGTGTTACATTGATGTGTACCAGTATTACATTGATGTGTACCAGTATTACCTTGATGTGTACCAGTGCTACATTGATGGATACCAGTGTTACATTGATGTGTACCATGTTACATTGATGGGTACACCAGTGTTACATTGATGTGTACCAGTGTTACATTGATGTGTACACCAGTGTTACATTGATGCGTACCAGTGTTACATTGATGTGTACCAGTAGCTTATACTAGGTCACCAAATGTCGTCGTACATGTCAAGCCTATACACAGATACACATCTGCATCCACATCAATTTCCTAGTTAACTTTAATTTTAAAACAAAACATAAATATAGTACAATCACAGTACTGGCGATTCCACACAAAATACCCCTAGCTACAGGCCTGCGTGTAGAAGGCTGTTTACTGATATCAAGCTCTAACCCAAGGCCAGTGTCGGCACAATCTACTATATATTGGTTGTACGCTGCATAATGCATTTATATGTAAATGTTCGAGATATTGTAAAGGCATGGAAAGCATATTAGTATGTATCAATACTCATTTTGTACAATCTGTATCGCTGTGCACATTAGTCACAGGTCACAGAATAGTCAGTGCTGAAAATATCACTGACTGAAATATCTGTAAAACATGGTAAATGAAATACTAAACAATAATTGTACAGCAACAACTAGCTAGTACATTGGATAGATTAACACACATACATGCCATTACCCAATAGATGAATAGCTTGACATTAACCAGCCCATAGTGTAGTATTGTCCAGATATTTTTATGGCGTGTAGTACAAATGTCATAAGCTATGTAATACTATATAATACAATGTATTGAACAATATGTCTATGAAGGCAACATGATGACATTCTGCTTCTCAATACGACATTCTGTCGGCGTAAAATAATGATCCAGAACTTTCACTGTGCTTGCTTGGAGGTTTAATAAACTACACAATGAAAATGAAAATTTAAAGCTGTTAAACCGTCTGGGAGGACAAATGTAGGATGGTGCCAGATGTGAAAATCTTTCTTCACTCAGGCTATAGGATCTGTCAGGGAAAACTGGGGCAATGCATGATAAGGCAGCACTGTAGACTGCATCATATGGTTCATATATGCAGAAAGTACCCCTTGAGACAATACAATTACAAGATCCTAAGACACAGTTGAAGAACCAGAACTGTGGAAGCTAGGTGGAATATGGAATGAATACTCAAGACCAGACTGTAGTGAACAGTGCATACATATACTGCCACACCTTACAGCCGTAGCTGTGCATTAAAGCCTTCATTTGATTGGCTATCCCATAGTTTCCTCTTGCAACACTCGAGAGTTCATGAAAGGTCATTTTGACAAAGTCCCCAATGGTATTTCCATAGTGGTGGATAGTATCAAAAAGAAACCATTAAATATTTTTTTAACGTTAAAGTATTGGATGCAAGTGTCCTCATACTTTAACTATAACAGTTCAGGGCAAAACCATACTTTAATACACTATATATAGGGGTAGACTGTACTCTATCCCTTAATAATAATAATAATAATAATAATATGACTTAAGGCAAAGCCCTGTGTGCTTGCGAAGACCGCTGATGTTATACTATTTATTATTGAATATCATATTGTTATTACATATTCATTTTGGAATGTATAGCTCAAATGTAATTCAAAATAACTATCAATAGAGACACATGAATTCTCGCGTCGAAGTTAAACGTAGGAAAACTAAAGGTATCTTATATTTGTATGTGTATATGTCTTTAATTGATATATTAAGAACATTCTAACTAATTTTGAGTGGTTTCCGTTTTTCAATAAAATAGTATTGCCCTTCCTTTGCAAGTCACACATACCGCCACCTTGAAACTTGTAGGACAAAACAAGTTAGTAGGTCTTAACTTTTCAATTTTCAATTTAAATTTCAACTTTATCTAACCACTCACAGTGGAACATGGTACAAATCTGATTTATATGAATAACAGTCATACACATCACCTCGAAATTACCTTTAACGGCAGATAAGCTATTAAAATAGAAGTTTGTTCCTTGTGTGTCTTTACAAAACCGTGAACAACTTCTCCAATCAGGAACGTAGCATTGACAGAACTATGTGGGAGTGTCAGTCCTGAATTTGATTTTAAAGGTAACCCTAACTCCAATCATATCCATAGACTACACAATTTCTAAGTTTGGGATTAAGGTTACTGTAGTTATGCCAGTTCGTACAGGGATGCCAAAATTCGTATTATGGACCATAATCTATGGATAAAAAAAATGGAGAAGTGCGTGCAGCTTTTTACTGAGCAATGTTAAACACAGATAGGTAGAATAAAATAACCGCATTTTCAAAGCTGCATTTTGTTCTTTTGCTACATGGCAGTTATATACGACACAATGGTCAGTGAATAACAAATAATCTAACAACCCTCTGCCTATGTGTACACACAGGATACACTTTCTTTGATTACCCTTTCATTTGATCCTTGCGTAGATTCAATAATGTTATATTTACATGTTTGAATAAAAGTTTCAATGATAGGCGTACTAATAGCTATCACATGGTTCCGCCTCGACTGGTAGCCGTCCATGATGCAAGTACATTTTTCCATGGCTTGCACAAATCGTGTGTGTATCACGAAACTGGTGCCCAGTGCCATTGCGCATCTGTCACTTCTGCTTGGCAATGAATTTTCAACCTCAAGGACTGTGTGCTTTTGTTTACATTTTTTCATTGTAGTAAAACACATTTGCCTCGTAATAATATGCGTCATCTATTGTGTGAGCTTGCACATTCCTGCAGGATGTTAGCTTCGCTTGCTAATAATAATAATAAATAATGATAATAATAACAATAAATAATACTAATACCAATAACATTAAGTAATAATAACGATAAATAATAATAATAATAATAATAATAATAATGAATAATGATAATTATAACATTTATTAATACTAATACCAATAACAATAAGTAATAATAACGATAAATAATAATAATAATAATAATAAATAATGATAATTATAACATTTGATAATACTAACACCAATAACAATAAGTAATAATAACGATAAATAATAATAATAATAATAAATAATGATAATTATAACATTTAATAATACTAATACCAATAACAATAAGTAATAATAACGATAAATAATAATAATAATAATAATAATAATAATAATAATAATAATAAATACTACTAGTTCTAATAATAATTAGATTGGCTAAACATAGATTTTTCAGATACTTGTAATCACAGTTATATTGGCCTTGGACTAGCATGTCTAATATATGCCTTCAACGAAAGCAAATCATAGGTAAAGAAAAAAATAGTCCGATATTGAATAGCTCACCTGATGTAGTTAAGGTCACGACATTGTACTATTGACTGGTACATTAAAGATAATACACAATTGATGAACCCTATCACTATTTCTCAGTAAACTTGACCATTGAAAGATAAATAAAATCACATTTTATTTTTCAGCTCTGGTCGAAACTGTAATTATCTGCATGGAATGTTAGTCAGGTAGGAGCTACTTAATGTAGCATGTATACAGAAGTGACAGCTTTCATGTGTACGAGGGAAACCAGAGCGGCTGTTGGTGACTCATTTACTATAGCCAGCCGCGTATGTGTGTGTGTGTGTGTGTGTGTGTGTGTGTGTGTGTGACCTCCAGAGCACGTGACTAACAGGGGGAGGTCAGCTGTTGTGTGACTGTACACCACGGGTCAGTGAGCACATGTCAGCATTGTGTGAGTAGTGTGTGAGGATAATTTTGCTAGTGTAGGGGCAGCTGTTATAGGACGCAGACACCGCAGGCTATTTAAAGGCTGTGCTCTCCTCTCAGACCTCAGCAATTGCCACCTGATTTCAGACTAATCCTGTCCTAAGTGAAACGTTAATAATCCAGCCTGCATTTCGCGAAAGGGTCATACCAGCAGTCTGGGTGTAAATCGAGGCTTATACAACATTTCCTGCTACAGTAAGTTACGATGGTGCACGTCCTGATTTAGGGCCGGAATACAGTACGACCCTTCCGTGATATGAAGTACAGGCTCAGAGACCAATCCTGCCTGAACTGGAAATGTTTAATAATCCAGGATACACCCTGTGGTCATCAGGCAAATATGAACCACAAAAATGTCCATGAAAGTGTATTTTAAAATTGAATTGCCTGTTATATACTCCTATGTGTGAAATTTACAATTATTTTCATTAAATTATTTTCATTATTATTTTAGTTATTTCACAGTGATCTGTTTATAGTAGGGGTATAACATGCAGTAACTAAGTTGCACTGTACGATGCATGAACCAAGGCTGATCCATATGAAGTAATTGAGAACTTCACATGTAGGCATGTAGGATAAATTAATATAAATAATATTTTAGAGTTTAAAATGAATTTTAAATACTAGTAATAGATAGCTATAACCAGCTAGCATTGATGTAGACCTAGCTTCTCTCTCCCTGCTGGATTAGGCACAGCCACCACTCTTTAGGGTATCTCCGGTTGCCTCCAGCATGGAGAGGGTTAATATTAATATGACATAAAACACACAAGGGCATGTTCAAATAGGCAAGATCATACTTGCATAGGGAATAATGGTCAATATTGGGGTTATTGCATATTCTGAAAGAACAATCTTTCCCCGACATGCAAGATTTTTTTCAGATTGTTTAGTCATTGAGAAATATATTTATTTCCTATCCAAAGACACCTACCCCCCAAAATGGCGGCTGCGCCGGAAGTTGTGACATCACAGGTTTCTGTGTACACAGATCCCCCTCACAGAAACCAAGATATGTATTCACATTGGTAGTGTTTTTTCTACCAGCTGGTTAAATTACCGCGTAAGAACAAGAAGTGAGCTCACTATACATTACAATGTCTCTCTGGCTAATCTATCAACAAGTGGAGGTTGATCTGTGACAGAGAATAATATTGACAGGAGTGATTTTCTTTCTCTGTGTTTGATGTGAGGTATTATCGTTGATCTCTTGATCGACATGATGAAAGAAACGACATCATACCACGCAGAGTTTGGGTTTTATCTGTGATAGGGCAGTATACGGTTCCATAAAATAGACATGCCTATGCTGGACTGCCTATTCCAGTGGATTCTAGTAGGTGTCCTCTCACAGGTCCACGCAAAGTCTATATTTAGAACAGACCTCCTTTGCATTGGCAATACAGTGTCTTACAGTTTTGGATATATTTTTTCCATATTTTGTATTAACTATTAATAATATTTAGAAAAATATAAAAATATTTTAAAAAATACTTGCAAGTATGATCTTGCCTCTTCAAGCTATTAACATTATATTATCTTATTTTAGAATACATACTACTAGAATATGATATTATTAATGTTAATACAGAGTTTGTTTTTAATATGATAATATCATAAACTATCAAAGAGTAATATAACTGTGCTGTAAAAAGAAACAATATTAGCTATATTGGTCCCGCATATCAAAATTCTCTCTCTATGGAATTACTACGTGTATAAATACAGATATGACATCGTCCCTGGGCGACGATTAGAAAGTAGTACCGGCAATTTCTATGTGATTTGAACGCAGCTAGCTATTACGCGAAGAGATGTGACATTTACATGGTCCGACATGTGACCTGAAATCAGCCTGGATTTGCTGGTGTCCTTTCTTGTCAAATTTACTGCTGTTACTTCCTTCCTTCTGTCTTTCATTCTTCATGGCAATAACACACCTGAAGCCTTCAGTCTGCCACATTTCTAATCAAGCAACAAGCAGCTGGTGTTTACATGGAGTAATGCAGTATCATTAGAGAGTAATCATGATATTGTAATAATTTCAAAGATAATATTTAGCCAATACTACTTGTAATCAGTATAGTATGGCATAATTGTCATAAAGTATTGAGATAAAAGAATAAATTTTACCATTTGTAGTGTTTGTTGATATCGCTCTTATTTAAGTACTAGAATGCTTTATACAAGTCTGCGCGTAATATAAGTCTTTTACAGTATGTATTATACATACATTTCCCATTAGATAACACTGGTTGATCATTAAATTTTCCTACTAAATAATTCAAGCAGGTATCATATGACATACCACTGCTTGCTATATTGATCAGCCTTGCTTATTTCTGTATCCTACGAATCAATTTGTACTATTATTTGTATAATGTGAGCCTAAATTATGGGATACTGAAAACATAATTGACTATAGAACAGGATTTGCAGAAAGTATAACTAAAAAAATGTAAATGTGGACACAAATTTACATACAGATTTAATACAATGAGAAGATACACTGAGTGCACACTATCCAATGATAGAGTGGTAATAATGTAACACTTTGAGCCTTAGGATGTGGATTTAGAGATTCCTATTATTATTATTATTATTATTATAATTCCATATACATACCGGTACATGTATATTATTTATATCCTTCCTTTCTAACTAGAGTAACTTGAAGACCGATAATACCATGGTCTGCACTTTCACAAAAAGTTTGTACATCTGTAGTCTGGGAATACAGCGGGGTATTCCAATGCTTTTATAGTAGCACAAAATTACATAAACATTGACTTATACCCAGACTACAGACTACAGACTACAGACTACAGGTACAATCTTATGTTAACATGGAGTTATGACTTTCTAAGTGTTACAATTGTTCTGTGGAAGGGGGGCCTGATGTTACATATTAGTGTTGTATATGACCCTTTGTCGCTGTGAATGATAGCAGTGACTGGGAACATGGCGAAGAACAGAACTGTTTACTGGGTCAGCTGACGTGGAGATTGTGGAGACTGTCATCACGGCCATGTATCAATGATTGTCAGAAAAAGAACCTATAATTTAGTCCTATAATTTATTTTAATTTTAACATAATATTTATGCATATTTTTTCCTTGCTATTTTTCTCTCTCTTTCTCTCTCTCTATCTCTCTCTCCCAATTCTCACTCTTTCACACATACATACACATACACACACACACACACACACACACACACATACAGACATACATACACACGCAGACACACAGATACACAGACACATACACATACAGACAGACTCACAGACACACACATACAGACACAGACACACAGACACATAGACATACACACACAGACACACATACAGACAGACAGACAGACACACACAGACAGACAGACACACACACACACACACAGATAGATCCACACACAGACATACACACAAACACACATACAGACAGACATACACAAAGAGAAATACACATACACACATACAGACAGACACACATACATACAGACACACACACATACAGACACATGCACACAAACACACATGTACATACAAACAGACACACACACAGACACACACACATGCACACACACAGACAGAAAGACACAGACACACACACATACACACACACACACACACACACACACACACACACACTCACACTCTCTCAGTATGAAAGACAAAATTAATATAGTATTTTGAGAGCAGCAGCTATTGGTGGGTAGCAAGGCTACACTGTGTGTAATATCAGTCCATCCTTCTCCATTTCTGCAGCTTCTGCTAGATTTGCATATTAATTAATAACAAATAGTCAAATACTGGTATTAAAACATGATATTATTATACGTGGCATGTAGGAAATGGTATAAATATTTCCGAATATTATGCATGTCCACATGCTGGAGTTGTATATTCAGCTGTGATGTGCTGACAACTCAGATAGACTACATCAATACATAATGCACCTAGTGAAACTACAAACTACACACAAACAGGCCTTGGATAAACTGTCGACCTGATAGGATAGAACATGAGTCTTATCAGGAAGTGTTGGTTGCTTTTTACAATGAATAATTCAACTTGTTTAGCACTGAGATACATCTGAACCACAGTCAGCCAGGATCATATTACTCTGATGAATAAACATAGGGTTGGTTGATTTGGGGTTTAAAGTGACTTTCAAGATTGTTTCACTCACATCATGGCTTGCATGCATACTAGTATGTACTGCTTGTACTAGTATGGATTTCCACCAGTTTTTACAGTGCTAGCTCAGTTGGAATTTCACATGCTGCAGATAGAACATGAATACCCCACTCAGACACAGTATACTGATTCCGAGGCTACCAGTCCTTGCTTTACCCCTTTAATGCTGAGCGCCAAGCAGGGGAACAACAAGTACCATCTTTTAACATCTTTTGGTGTGATGTGACCGGGGATCAAACCTGCGACCTTCCGCACTCCGGCTGATGCTCTAACCATTACGCCACCTAGCCAGCTGAATAAACCTAGGGAAGGATAGCTATGGTATATGTACATCCAATATAGAAATATTTCATCGATATCGCTTTTGAACAAGGTATTATAGTCCTTCAGTCTCATAGACTGTAAAAGATTTAATACTGAAAATTATTCTATTACATTTATGATTCTATTACAATTTATGACCTAGGGAAAAATCTACAAAATATTAATATTCCTAATATGTAAGTGACCATAAAATTTCACTTAAATTGTTTTATTAATTGATATTCTGGAATATTCATAGACAAAAGCAGTGCAACAGCTGCTGATAGTTAAGACCGACTGGGAAAAAAAATCAATGTGTTTGTAATCTTGTTCGAGAGCTACATAGTTAGTACTGTACTTGTATAATCCCCAGGGAGTTGAGAGGGCATACAAAGGGACCACTTTGTGGCAAGATATAGATATTCTAATAATTTTAATATAAAATGTTTATTAAGAAGATGTAGTTGACTACAATGATAACTATGTCAATCAAAAATGGAATTACTGGTAGATAAAGACATCTGCACATGTGGCAAGAAATTATAAAAAAAATAATTTTAAACCAGAGAGTACAATTACACAGTTCATATCACCAGACATCATATTATCTACACCCAGGCTATATACACAATAATTTACTATCAGGATTATTACTGAGAATTGTATTAATATATTTCATGGCCACAGCTGACTACAGCAGTGCACCTTGGCTATTCCTATAAATACATGCATGAAGGTATATCAGGCACTATGAAGTTTTTGCAGACTATAGAATAATAAGCCAAACTCATGGATGTAATTCTATTGTAAACAACATACCACACAGACTTAGTATCTACATAAACATATATAGATAACAGAAATGCTAAATGATTGGTTCACAGTATAATACTGAAGTGATAAAATACTGGCCAGGTATTAAAGCCCAAATGAAATGAAAATCATACGATTACTTGAACCCTCAAGCATGCTCCAATATTACTACCATTACATATAAATATATCGTACGAGTAGTTTGACATATTTCTGTACAGCAAATAGAGTCGCAAACCTTTTACAAAGCAATAATAGTCTACAATTATTGCATTTCCCAAATATACTTGGCTAACTATATGGAAGGCCAGCCTCCGAGTTGGGCTGATCAAAATCACTGCACTATTACAGTCATGTTTTAGTTGGGTCCTGTGATATCAAAGTTAAATGGACAGCAGACAACATTGACCATGAACAGGTCTCCTCTATCACCATATCTTTAAGACAGGTTTGTGAATATGGCCTGACAACTTCTGTGGCACCATGAGTAACAGCTGGTGTGCAACAATACACAGTGGTACCATAGTCTAGAAGGTACGATATATGCAAGTATTCTACTATTATTATAGTATAACAAAGAGTAATCAATAATATCTATCGGCATGTGGTAGTTTTTATCTATTTCTGACTGTGGAGAGACACTGCCAGTAATGGCTGAATGCAATGAGTGACAAGGCACAGAAACATGCACAATGGAAACACTGATAGCCTGCCAAATTTTCTCCTACATGTCTACCATAATGACCCTAATAAATCGAGCCCTCTAATAGTTTGAACACCTAAATTAATCGCCGAAAATAATTTTGACCATTTTTAAAAAATCATAATTTTCTAATTATTTTAACACAATAATATAGTTTAAAACAATTTATGTATTTATATATAATGCATTATTTAAAAAAAAATTCCTTCATTTATTTACCCTTTCATTTACAACCATATTTTGTACTTTAATTTGGTTGTCCCTAATCATATGAACACAGATCATTTTACATTTTCGTATTTTTCGAATAATTCGGACAGCTACAAAAATAATTATTTTCTCCTGTTCGAATTATTAAGGTAATTACGGTATTTATCATTTATCAATATAAGTTCCTGTGACGCACAAGATTGATGTTAATGAAAACTTTAGGACAATCTTAGCAGCTGCATGTTGAGGTTATACTGCCTTATCTATAAGACCCAAAATTTAATATGTGTATAAGAGACATCAATGAAAAAATAGTGCGATGACCTATCTCCTTAAATTTTCTGTATTTCATTATGTAAAGCTAGAACTAAAAGCTGAGGTTTTAATATAAAATTATTATTCTTAATAATATTGTTAAACATCACATGAAATAAAATTGCATATTCAATATATGTGTAGATGAATGAGGCTAATAATTGTGCCCAGTTTAGTCAGAAATTAATCCATAGGAATGGACCCGCAGCTTGGAAGGGCCAATCTCCAAATGACTTTGAACAGGTCTTTTCAGGTTGAATCATGTGGGCATCACATGATCTGTGACTCCTGGAGGGTTCGTAGACCTGTACACGTCTGGTGCTAGATCATGAATAGTCTTGTGAATAGATATTGGCAACCAGTGAATTTGGTGATAAAGTTGTGAGGAACTTAATTAATTGTACATTTTTGCACTTTTTGTCCCGGTCTATATATAGACTCATTGTTTTTACATTCCTCACATAACACACATACAAAGACCTCTTAGGTAATTATGTAATCCCATTGTTTAGGATTATTGACTGGATGTATACATACACACCACAGAATAAACACTCTGCCGGAACTACTTCCAACAATGTATTAATTGCCACATCAACATATTTGCTGAGCTAATTAATACACAACCTAGGCAAGAGAGTGCTATATTTAATTAACCCCTACAACTTTCTCTATGTGTTGCCTTAAACAAAATATGTCACTCTCTGATTCCCAGCACAATAATCCGTGAATTGCACAAACACATACAGACACAAACACAGACGCACACATAGACACAAACAGACAGACAGACAGACAGACAGACAGACACACACACACAGAGACACACATACATACAGACATACACAAAGACAGACATACACATACACAGACACACATACACATACAGACACACATACACAGACAGACAGACATACACACACAGACACACATACACACATACAGAGAGACATACACACACAGGCACACGTACAGACATACACACATACACACACAGGCACACAGACAGACCGACAGATATACACACATACACGCACACAGACACACACAGATACACACAGACACTTGCACACACACACACACACACACCCACGCATACACACACATGAATTGCACAAACAGAATCATTGACAGAAAATGCCAGGTATATTCATGAAATCATCTAGGATTGATGGATAATGCAATGAAAAATAATCCATGTTTATTATGGCTGTGATAGTTAAATGGTTAACTATGTCAAGTCATCTGAACGCATAAATACACATATGAGTCAGTGATATATTACTGATAATTGCTTATTGATATACTTGACAACAGCGAGGTGCAGGTCAGATGGTGAACCTTACTTAAGTTATTAAATATAAATGACATCGATATGCTAGTGCATGTGTGTGTGTCTGTCTGTCTGTCTGTCTGTCTGCCTGCCTGCCTGTCTGTCTGTCTGTCTGTGTGTGTGTGTGTGTGTGTGTGTGTGTGTGTGTGTGTGTGTGTGTGTGTGTGTGTGTGTGTTTTTATATGTCTGATTTTGTGATTTTTAATTATTATTTTTTTCATTGGGGTTTAGAGTCACTTTCAAGATTCTTTCACTGATATCATGATTTGTCAGTTTAGGGCATGAGGAAACCTGCAACATCTGAATTTGAACTCGGGACCTTTGGCTCCGGTCCAAATGTTCTACCACTGTGCTACCACCCGCACGTGTATGTGTGAGTGAGTGGGCGTATGTTATATCAATACATATAAACATACACCAACCCAAACCCTAATTGTTCAATTTATCGATTAAAGTTTCAATTCAAAGGTCTCATCCATAATATATACAATACATAAATGTATATTTAAATAACATAAAAGGCAATAACCTGGGTCTACAACACACTGCTGCTTCCATTGTTGTCATGATTACTAAACATACATTGATTAATTTCCCAGTATTAAATCAACTAAAAATACACAAATTCTACTTGGCAACTCAGAAAAACCTATAGTATTCCATAAAAGATTTTACATGTATTAAAATAAGGTAATAATAGCCATAAATTATTTATATTATGTTTTCAAAGATAGGAGCTGCCAATTCAATTGTGTAGTAAATAGTAAATAGTAAATACAAAGTAAAAACTTACTGAGCAAAAATAACTGAAATTACAAAGTAGGATAAACAAATGTTTTCAACATATATAGCAATAGAAGATTGCCGCTTTCCTGATATAAAACAATCACTGACAATATTACAGTGACAAATAAACATACCTCTTTTGATTATATCAGTATTGATAAAGTTCACAGTTGTCTCTAATAAGTACCACATGTATAGTATATGCTCACAACAAAACCCAAAACATTATTTTGTGATACTGGCTGAAAAAGAAATATTTAATTAATAAAAATCATGATTAAATTAGTAATGTTCAATTGTATCGTGAAAGGATACTCGGATACCATGAACATTGGATGGTTCGGTGTGGCAAATTTATATTAATTTATTCATTGATGGAAATTCCATTCAATTTAATCTACATTTTGCACAATTGATATATAATCTTTTATGAATTAAACATTTATTCCATAAATTCTCGGGCAATCATACAGAGAATATTTTGAATATTTTCATTCCACACTACAGTGTTAGAAATTACAATTATTTTATGGTTGTGGTTTCAATAAAGGATGAACGATTTGAAAATCTGGTTAAACTCGTGTGAAAGTCAGAGCTTGTGACATCGCTTGTACTTGGTGACAGTCATGACATAAAATAACAATACCAACATTCCAAGGAAAGTAGTTCATCAAAAGAATGCACGGTCATTGAAACGCAACCATGTTTTAGCGAACCGGCAGTAAATATTTATGAATATGCAAATATTGTATTCAACTACTGTAGATGTATACAATATGCTGAATGTGTTTCGAAAATGCTTCACATTGTATATGGTGTGAAAATAGATACATTTCTATTTCAAAATACATCGCATTACATCGTGATGTATCATGATCTTGGTGCCTGGAACACTGCCAAGACAGAGAATCTTTCGGGTAGCAACAACAAAATAATTCTTCATGATGTAGAATGTCCGATAGCAGCAATAAATAAAACTGGTATGCATTCAACTGAATCTAGATACAATCAAAGGGAAGTAACTCTCTCACAAAGCCATAGGCTAAAATTGTCATGTCCTTCCAATAGCTTGAGATTCCTCTACCCTCCCCTGCTGACCATAAAAAGACTTTTAATATGGGTATGGTCAGGGTTCCTTTGAGCTAGTACTTCCATGAACTTCTGAAATGATGCCATGTCTTTAATTCTTGGTCTGCCATCAAGTTATGCAAGACTCGGTCTCACAATGTATCTACTCAACAGCCATGAATACTTTTTAAAAATAATATATTGTAATGGATGCAATTTTTGGTTGTCAATAATAAACTTTAAAATAAAGAAAACGACCAGAATCAACCAAAAGACTCGGCCCTGGACCTTTGTTCCTTCTCATTGTGAAGAGTGAGTAAATCACATTATCCAAAATATGCGATAATTCAAGCAATTTGATTGGTTGAGAGGTATCCCGTAAAATGTGTATTCCCTGGTTTGGCCGTAGTTAAAAGTTGTGACATCATACATGACTTTGATGTCATGGTGGCCGCCCTCGACTCGGTACGTTATAAAAACATTAAAAAGTTTGCTTTCTTAAAAGTATGTAGATCTCTCATGACTTTTGATATATAAAGGATATTAAATGTGTAGTGAAATAGCATCTATCTCTCATTGAGTGATGTGGGAAATGAGATATTTTCACAAGTGGCTGCACCATGAGTGAAAATATTGGTTTTCCCACGTCACAAAATGAGAGATACATGCTATTTGACTAGACACATGAAATATCATATTTATCATATACTTTTAATATATACTTATCAACAAAACTTTGAAAAGAAAACAATAAATTCTCCCAACCAGATAATGTATGCTGACGTCATGAGCTGTCACAATAAGATCATGGAACGTTTTAAAATAGAATGGCGACCCTAATGACGAGCTAGCCTTCAATAAATTACAACAAATAGAAGTCAAAACAGAATATATTCAATTAATCGACAAACACAAACAACTGGTACAACTCTGGTACATCGAAA
>JAUTBT010043232.1:0-16918 GCA_032361225.1 Lepetodrilus schrolli | reverse complement strand
ATCCAGACTAGTACAAGCAGTACATATGCATGCAAGCCATGATGTGAGTGAAACAATCTTGAAAGTGGCTTTAAACCTCAAATCAACCAACCAACCAACCAAGACCTTTTCCCTCTCATATCGCACGTCACGGGTGACATGTTTTGTATGCATATGCACTGCTTGTACTAGACAGTATTTTCTCCGGTTGTTGGTGTTATATCACGGAATATTCTGTCGCAGTCAGACTATGGGTAATCCACTCAGACACATTATTAACTGACTCCGAGCCGATCAGTCCTTGCCTTGCTCCTTAATGCTGAGCACGTGTATTCAGGAGAACACCAAGTACCATATTTTAACGTCGTTTGGTATGACGCGTACTATCCTCGAAACACAGAAAACGAAGCTCTCCGATTGGTTGATATTTAAATTAGGTTAATAGCTATTCATCCAAGATATACCGGCAAAAAGAAAATATATTTAAAAAAAATTAGGTTAATAGATATTCATCCAAGATATACCGGCACAAATATTAAATTTAATAAAACAATATATATATCGAAGCTAAAGATACGGCACAAATATTTTATTTTAAAAAAAAAAATATATATATCGAAGCTAAAGATACGGATATCAGTGCATTTAATGAATGCTAAATAAGCACTATGGTCTGTGCTTCGAGGACGGACGCGGACGCGTACCAACTTCCTCGACCTACCGACGTTCTATAACCACTACGCCACAGCTATCCTAGTAACATACATGTGTGTACTATTGTTGTCAGGTCTTCAACCGAGCAAGACAGTGGCACGCACACATCGACAGTCAAGTGCGGTAGGTGGACAGTGAATGGCAAGTCCTGGCAACATCAAATATACCATATACATCGAGGATAACTTTGATCCACCCACAAACACTGACCATTATGACTACTTAACATCCGTCAAATATAAGTAGTCACAATGGCCGGGGATTCGAGGATTTACAGTTTAGAAATTTAAACTTTACTATATTACATCGGCGTAAATATATGATGATCATTGCCAGTGCTATTTGCACATCATATACCAATTATGAATTTTCGAGAAATGTGTCGTATTCGAATTTGAAAATACCTGACGTTCAATGTAAGTAAGCAACCAAGCTGGCAATACGAATAGCATAGAGCAATATTGAGCTTGCAAGAGGCTGGCAGTATCGGGGCTCTGGTATACGTGTTTCACAAGTTGACATTGGTCAAAGTTTCCGTGCCAGGTGACCGAGCCTTTTAGTATCCCGGGACCTTGTTTCCCACTGGCGTCATACACTGGAACGAAACCGAAAGTAGAAAGTGATACATTTCCAATAATTAATATGAGTCGAGGTTCCGTTCCATAGAACGATTGTAGCGTTACGAGTCGTAACTCCTAGTACCTTAACACGGAGTTACGACTCTCGTAGCGCTACGATCGTTCTGTGGATTGGGGGCATGAACCACATCCTGAATATTTCGGATGATACCCGAACCTGACAATCTATCTGTTTGCTACAAATGTATCATTAATGACGTAGGACTCTTGACATAAATATCCAGTCCATTAGGAATATTCTTATGGCATGCTACCACTAACAATGTCAGTGAATAGAGATCTTGCGATACCTATGAAACTATTTTATCGATTTTCTATTAATATTGAAGTACAGCTCAAAGAGTTTCACGACCTAAATGGGTAGTCTTTAAATCTTGGATTTAATTGAAACGAAACTATTAGTTCATTTTAATTTAGCATAAATGCTTTTGTATCGAATATATTCATACCAGATATAAATATTACGGCAACAAATGGCTTTTTATGACACAATACTTACTGCTTATCGCCCAAGACTTGCGTTGGTGCAAGCTCATCGCGTAAAGACGTAGCTCACTCTGACAGCCGTCGCTGACGTTGTAAACATCCGCCACCGTTTCTGCTTGTCCGCGGAGAATGTCCGTCCAAACATCAGGGAAGAAGACGGGAAAGAATTCCCTCGCGGGAACAGCCCTTGCTTCTCGTTTCGTAACATTCAACTCGGTGACGTTACCGCCATGGCGTCCATGGTGGTCTGCTGTGAAGGCTTCATCGTCGACTTTGCCGCCACGTTTGTGTTGTGGCAAGGGGAATACGTCATCACTGTTTGGCGGTTTTAATGCCCGAGACACGTTGGATCCTAGCGGTACACCAAGACAAAGGTCAAGATACACGGCTGGTATTATCCAGAATAGAGAGTAGTTCATTGTCGATGGACAGATAACTCCTGCAGATGAGAAATATAATATGTGTATCTGTCATCATTGTCAATCTAGTGAATCTAGTGAATCTCTTTCACGTACGATGTCATAACAACAGCCGTGTTATTTATTTTATTTATTCATTTATATATTTATTTGGTTGTTTGTTTGTTTATTTATTTATGTTATTTACTTATGTATGTATGTATGTATGTATGTATGTATGTATGTATGTATTTCTTCATTCATTTATTTATATATTTATTGATATCAAGATATTAGTTTCATTAAAATAAGATCCAAATCTGTCGCTCAGATTATCCAAATAAATTATGGAGAGCGAAAGTTTAGGCCTGATGTGAAATTATTTATAAAATGTATTTATAAAATTTCTCTACTGGAGGTGATTTCGAGATATGTAATAAGAATATTGAAATGCAATTCCTGGTTACGTTTATAGATCAAAGTAGGATGCACATTTATTATCGTTTAAATGTATCGGAACAATTTTAAACAGGACACTAATTTCCAAAGAAATCTAGTACACATTGAACATTTGCTGTATCCACGTGTACATGCTATATGCCACATGAGCCATACACATGTAGGTAGTGTTATAATATGAGCAACTAAAACAGCACAACACATCTCTTGTACCAATACAAGCATACGTTATGTTTATTTTTTAATTATGCATAATATTGTGCAATAAGTATACCGTATATCCTGTAAGTATAGACGTCTTGGACACTGTCAGCCTATGGTTATCATCATTGGCTACACAATTTGGAACGGCCGTAAACGTTTTAGCATATTAACACGATAAGAGAAATTACATTTCAAGCAGTCAGATTTACATATATCTCTTGTGTATGCTGTTATGGATAATTACAAAGCATACAGTATGTACAAGTAGAACATATTTTCTGGTTATAAACTACATCACCTAATAAAAAGCAACAATTATACAAACACAAATAAAGGCGTTAGCTAGATTTCCTTTCATTTCAAACAAATTGAATAAACACTATCTTACCTCAGCACATATTATCATATTCTGGGTATTATCTCATATTGAATCAAATCTTCTCTACATCTCAACAACAGCTTTCACGTCGGGATGTCCTTGCAGACTTCCGGTTACGCATCTCCGCACTCCGCGCGCTTGACAATTCACATCCGGTGATCTGAATGAATACAGCATATATCGCACGTACAAGGTCGTCTTTGCATAAGTCAAAGGTCACTGACGGGGTTATTAGATATTCTATACAACTATATTTCCTAGTGCCCAGTTGCACAGAACGATCGTAGCGCTACACCATGTTAACGTATAGGAGTTACTACTCTCGTAGCGCTACGATCGTTCTGTGCAAAGGGACCCATGGTCATTTTCCTTTTTCAATTTGTTTAAGGTCCAACCGTAGATTGATTGGACTATTGTGACGTATCATGACGACTCTCGTAGCGCTACGATCGTTCTGTTGAACAGTGCAATGCATATTACGGTTTTATTTATTGATATAACGTTCCTGACTATCAAGGAGCTTTTGTGTGATTCCCAGGAACCGGTTCGTCCACAGCTTAAATGTCTGAGATTATTCCCCGGCCTTGGCAGGTTGATAAGCAGAAGCTATGACGTGTCAAGTCTCCTGTCAACGTAGAGCAGATCTCATGGGATCGCAAGACGTTTATATTGAATCTAGAAGATAGGATAGAACAATCTGACAGGATAAACTTCTGACCAGATATTTCTATCTCCAAATGCTATTTAAAAGATTTGATGTGATTAATGAAGAGTTATGGACATAGAACACTATGGAACTCAAATTTTAGTGCTTCAGTTTTAGAAAAAACGTTCTCCACACAGAATTGCGCATTTTAACGAAAAGTAACAGGACTAAATTTTTTGTTTTTTGTGTGTGTATAAGTTATGTATGTCTTGTTATGTAAGTGTAAACATTTTACAGCTGTAAACCACCACCATTAATAAATAAGGATATGCAAAACTTCAATAGACATTTTCTCAAAACCGTTGTAGTGGAAGTTGGTTCTCAGGCGACGGCCTATGTATAATGCCTGTCATTAGGATGTAGGCCAAACGTAATTACTAAATGCTATAATTACTAATCTTTTAAATCTATAAACTAACGTAAGTGTACGCCAGTACATAACACAACTACAATACATGTCATTACCAGTAAACAAAACACTATACTCAAAAATATAAATTAAGGACCGGGAAATCTACTTAAAGTGGCAAGATTATTTTTAAAAACGGTCAAAGGTCACTAATTATGTTACTAGTATTACATATTCTGATACAACTATATTTCCTCGACAAGTATGCTTTCTAAAATGTGTTACTTCCATCTTCGAAACATTGAAAACATACGACACGTGTTGACATCAGATGCTACGAATCACATCGTTATTAGATTTTTGATACTTTCTAGACTTGATTATTGTAACAGTGTTCTTGGCAGAAGAGATCTGTGTGCTAAATACATAGCAGCACATACAAAACGCAGCCGCACGTCTCATCAGAATCTGGTACCATACTTGGGCCAAATGCTATCAATGTTTTTTTTGGGAAGTCACATGTTAGCAGTGTGGGAAGAGTAGCTTTTCATAAAATAATGTCTAATTTGTGCAAATTATAGCAGAAAATCATGTATTTTATTTATTATGGGTTTTTTTGGTTCAAAAAGAAGAATCCATGTCACTAAAATATATAATTTATAGATACAAGTAACCTATACCTAGAAAAATAGTATTCACACTTCCTTTGACCTTATATTGTATTTTATTTACTCATTCTCTAAAAATGCGAAAAATTGCTTTCTTTTCAGATTTCAATGTTGTGAAATTGGACTATAATTTCCGAATATAATACCAAGTCAGTGTATAATGTATGTAAAAAACATACCAAACTACGCATACAAATGATACAATACATCACAGTGGCCCAGAAATAAACAGATTTTCAAAATTTGACTTTAACCTATAGTACAAACACACACACATTACTAGATAAAATAAATGTTTTTCAAAAGTAATAAAAATATTATAAGTTAGATTGTGCCTTTCGTGAAATTAGACTATAATTTTTAAGATATTAGATATTAGACAGATGACATTAGACAGATGACATTAGACAGATGACAATAAATATTAGAGAGATAATAACATTAGAATGTGAGACTAGACATATAGGATGACATTAGACAGATAAGATGCCATTAAACAGATACATGACAGTAGATAGTTGACATTAGACAGATGACAATAGACACTAGACAGATAGGATGATGCCATTAGACGGTCAGGATATGTGCCATTAGACATGTGATATTAGACAGATATGATGAGGATACATTAGACAGATGACATATGATGAGAATAGACAGATAGGATGATATTAGACAGATATCATGACATTAGAATGTGAGATTAGACTGATAGGATGACATTAGACAGATAATAACATTAGACAGATGTGATGACATTAGACAGGTGACAGTCGACATATAGGATGACATTGGACAGTTGATATTAGACAGAGATAATGACATTAGACAGATAGGATGACATTAAACAGATACTAACATTAGAATGCGAGATTAGACTGATAGGATAGACAGATAGGATGTCATTAAACAGATACCATGACATTAGAATGTGAGATTAGACTGATAGGATGACATTAGACAGATAGTATGACATTACACATATAAGAACATTAGAATGTGAGATCAGACTGATAGGATAGAGAGATAACATTAGACATATATTATGACATTAGACAGACGACACTAGAAAGTTAGACTAGATTAGACATTAGAATGTGAGATTATACTGATAGAATGACATTAGAAAGATGACATTAGACAGACAGATAGTATGACATTAGACAGATTCTAACATTAGAATGTGAGATTAGACTGCTAGGATAACATTAGATATATAGGATGACATGTCATCTGTCTAATGTCTAATGTCATCATATCTGTCTAATCTCATCATATCTGTCTAACCTCATCCTATATGTCTAATCTCATCATGTGCCATCTGTCTAATGTCATCCTACCTGTCTAATGCCATCCTATCTGTCTAATGTCATCCTGTCTGTCTAATGTCAACTATCTAATGACATCGTATCTGTTTGATGGCATTCTCTGTCTATGTCATGGCGCTGGTGGTTAGACAATACTTCCTAGGTAAGCAAGAGAAGCACTCACAGGCACTCAACTTCGCTCACATCCCAGCCAGCATGTGAGTTTAAATGACGATGTCATCAACATTACAAAGAAACGCGTGACCTAGCATACGTTAATCTCTTCATATTGAATGCTAGCGTATTCCAAATTGTATGTTCCTTTCTTGATTGCAAATTAATATGATTGCTACATTATTAACATGATATATGTAACTCGTATTATATCAAATATCCCCTTTTTTATATTAAAATCGCTTACTAGTATCCCCTGCGGAATATATATACTTGAATGAACAGAGGCACAGTAGTATATATAATGTTTTATTATGCCGACATTTAGAAGTTTCGGGGCGCATACCACCTAGACCTAGATACCAGGAAATCGCACTCTGTTATCATGGCCTATATTTCGAAATTTTCGAGCACAGCTCCAGGCCACACTTAGATATCCTTGTGGGATTTTTTTGCTATAGATATCAGGAAATTGTACTTTGTTATGTCTACATTTGGAAATTTTCAGGAGCATGCCACCCCACTAGATAATGTGTGGTAAAGTAACAAGTTTTGTTCTGTAGATACCAGGAAATCGTATTTCATTATGAGTATATTTCAATTTTTTTCTGAGATCGTGCCGCCGTCAGAACCACTAATAATAGCACAAGCCATCGACATGCGCTAGTCATGCCTATTTGAAATATGCATCTTAGTACATTAATATTAACATTATTTCACAAATATACAGATTGAGACCCCCCTGTAAATGGGCCTGGATCCGCCACTGAGACTTATGGGTGTTTACCGACATGTGTAAGGTATACAGTGGAGTGGCTTGTCCAAAAATAGGTGATATCGTGACATGCTGGCCCAAAGCACCAAAATTTGCACAGATGTACTTTAGGGCCAGACGAAACTTTTTAGCGGGGGCTGCCCGATTTTAAGGCCCAGGGTCAAGGTCAGCTCAAGGTCAAAGGTCAAATATTAATAAAATGTAATTTTCACCATATTTTATCAGTTAATATAATTGGTTATTATTTAAAAAGACCAAGTGAATGTTGAAACACTATCTACCATAATCGCAATAATTCAAAATGGCTGCCATAAAGCTAACAATACACCTTGTTTTCTTGTCTTTTACATATACAATCTTAATGAATTTATGTTAACTAAAAAATGGAAATTAGATACCTTCTACTGGTTGTATTTAATTTTTATATTTGACCTTTGACCTTTGACCTTGAACTGACCTTAACTTTGGCCTTTAAAATCGAGCAGCCCCCTCAAAAATGTCTTGATTGCCCTAAGGTACAACTGTGCCAAATTTGGCACTTTGGGCCAGCCTGTCACGATCATTCCTTTAAGCCACTCCACTATATACCCTTCTTCTGGTCGAGTACTTTATTACATAAAATATAAATGTGAAATAGATGTAAAATTTAAACAAAGGTATATAATAGATCACTCCTGGGTAGCCTCACTTTTGGTTGAACACATTGTTTGTACTGCACGCTGTCAAGACACCACAATACTAGTATATGTATATACTGAGTTTGGGCAAGTTTGGAAGTCGCATGACTTTCTTGCCTTTGTCATAATCAGATAAACAAACTGTCTTATCTTCAGTCAGGTACTTGGTCCCGTGGTACTGACACTTGCTTCAAGATCTACTTTGACTAGTTCGATCTCATATTCGGACACATGCATTTCATGAATTTCAGGATATATGAAATACATTATGAACAACACAGTTAAGGGAAAGTGTAGGTTTACTTATGATATATAATACACTTTCTCTGAAATATTGTATGTGTATCAGGACCCTGCACTTACTGACTTAGAACAAAAGAAACCATGGCAATGAGACCGGAAGAGGGGTATAATGAATATTACACCCGTCAAAGCTTAATTGTGACATGCCTTTGCATAACATGCAAGTTTCCTTTATAACACTGTTTCTGTAACAAACAGCTAGCGGGACGATACTGATGCTTTAGAAAAATAATTGCTTTGAGAATACTGAATGTTGCAAGAAGTTTGAACGTGAAAGTGAAACATGACTGAGTGTTGAGTGGCATTGGTTCCAGGGGGCAAGTTGAAAATGGGGCAGGCTGGTCCCCCTCCGATGAAGTTGGACCGGGTGTATGTCAACCCTGGAGAAGACGAGCAGATGGTACAGTATCTTGGCCTTTGACCTCGTGTTACTTTCAAGTAAACTGTCAGACATAGGTCACATAAATGTTTTTATAATTAATGGTTTATATATGCAGTCGCATATCGGTGAAATATTCCCGCTGCGACGTAAAACAATTATTCATTCATTATATATACAATTAAAAAAAAAAAATATTAGTAAATATTATCTTTTCCAATATGAAAGAATATTTGTGGAGAATCTGCCTATTTAACTGAATTTGCCTATTTAATGATCATCATTTTGTGTTTCAGGCAATCTTTGGCTACAAGCCCCACAGACTGATGACAGTAGTTATGTGGTTTTTAATCGTCATAACGGCCGGGCTGCTTCGCCTCCTGTTCTATTGGCTGCCTCATATCTATGTGAAGGTCACTCATTCCAGGTGTTCCCTCACTACAGCAACAACAGTGCTACTACGGGTAATAACCACGACTCGTCACATTGTAGTGTGCAGTTATTTTATGGGGTCGGTGGTAACGCAATGGTAGAAAAAAGGTCCCGTGTTCACATCTTGTCCCGGGAGCCTGGTATCAATCTTCGCAATGGTTACCTTTCTGACGCAATACTGATAGGATGCGCTGTCTGTACCATGGCAATGCAGTTATCACCCTTAGTATGTTAGCCGGTGCTCGCAGGTTTATTGCAACATTCAGCATTCTTCCTTACCTAAAGTGACTAAGTAAGTGAAAAAATCTTGAAAGCGGCGCCACACTCGAATTTAATTACATCACCGACATGTACACACTTTATTCACCATGTTCACAACTTTAGAATATAGTTATTGTTAAGTTTCCATCAGTGATCTGGACATCAAGTGATAACACACATTTATTATTAAATTCCTATCTTATTAATGCAGTCAAGACGTATTTAGATTTTGTGTCATTCGTAGTGATAATACAGTTTGCAGACAAAACATGGCCGTGATTTTTGTTTCAGGACCAGTACAAACAGTGGTTCAGATCCAACGTCTACATCATCACCAAAGACAGCACTGAGTAAGGATTCACAATTGTACACTATAATGTGACTATATTTAGCCATGTTCACGTTTCTTCTTAAGGAAAAAATGCATTACATTATAAAATTAAGGGCTAAACCTACATTTACAGTGATAACTCTTGGTCTTGATCTTTTAAAATATTGTTAGTTCCATCCTTCATTTAGAGTAACGCTGTCGCTTTACAAAGTAGTTCCTTCCAGCAACCTGGACAATTTGCCATCTGGATGAAGTCTCAAGTCTGGACTGTCTGGTTTATTGACGCTTTTTTTTGGTAGTAAGCGCTGACATCATACTTGATCATTTCATTTCAGAATAGATACAAAGAAATCCACAAGTGTACTGACCTTCTTCAATTTAAACCATCAGTGTGGTGGTGATACCTCCGAGGTATGTTAACCTCGTTACTGCAACCTTTTCCATGCTGTAGGCAGCCAGAGATGGCCTAAAGAGCTGTGTCTGTGCCTATTCCAGCAGGGAGAGGGTTAACTAAAATGAAAGTGTCCATTAACAACAATCAGACTTGAAAAATAGTGTAAAGATTTTCGCTCTCAATTTCTTGTAGATTTATGTCTTGTTTCCTTTCACAGATATATCATCAGTTATACTATACATTGAGAATTTCATCTGAATTATATTTATTAATTTTTAAAGTAAGCTTCATAGGCATTGATTCATATGATAGTTTATGTCAATGTTGAAGATTGTATTGGCAAGCTTTGTTTCAGTACAATGACAACACTATCAGATACTTCATATCCAAGAAAGTGAAATATATCTGGGACCCTGAGAGAGATGAATTTATTCGACTCAGGTTGGTACCTTACAACAATTCATGTATAAACTACTACGCAGAAATATAGGTGTAATTCAGCGTGCATGTTCAAAATGGCGTACATCCTCGCCCAATTGTCCATTATCCAAGACATTGTTGTTAATTGTCAGCAGCACCTACTCTGATACAGTTGTACCACTGATTGTCAAATATTCCTCTTCCTTGCCACTGACTTCAACTGTACTGTTTCAGGGGTCTGGAGAAAGACACTCCTTGTTCCTATTTCTACCAGTTGAAAGGGCTATCATTTTCTGACCAAAAAAAGAGGTATGTTTGTTTAGAATGGTTGATTGTCACTATCATGTAATACAATTGTTGATAGTCACTATCATGTAATACAATAGTTGATAGTCACTATCATGTAATACAATTGTTGATAGTCACTATCATGTAATACAATTGTTGATTGTCACTATCATATAATACAATTGTTGATAGTCACTATCATGTAATACAATTGTTGATAGTCACTATCATGTAATACAATTGTTGATAGTCACTATCATGTTATACAATTGTTGATAGTCACTATCATGTTATACAATACTGGGTATTGTTTCTTAAGCTACGAGAGTGCATATGATCTCATAGTAAACACAAGAGCTTTGTGAAACAACACCCTGCTTCACAGTGCTCTCATTGGCACAAACAACTACATGGTTTCCTTGTCGGAATCTCTCTTTGCTGTTACTAATTTTGTTCACATGATAAACGTAGAATGTTGTTGATTATTAATTTCAGGCAAGTTCTATACGGAATCAATTCAGTCAAAGTTCACGTAACACCTATCATCAAAATATTATTCAAAGAGGTGAGTATTATATAATTTGACACTTGGCATGTCCAGAGAATTCGTATTATGTTGACAGTTTTGATCAAAATGCTAAATCGCTGTTCATGCATTGACCTGACTTATGGCTGAATATACTTTGTCCATCATTCACTGATGTAGAATAGCAATATGGAATAAATCTGCCAGATAGCTATGCTATTTCACTCCCCATGATTGGCTGAAACACTCGGCACTACCGATTTTGCAGGTTTCCTGTCAAGCTGTGATATGAGCAAGATAGTCTTGAAAGCAACTCTAAACTCCAATGTTAAAAGAAATTTGTTCTTTTAAAGAAATTGACAAAGCAAATTCCTGGAAGTCTCTGTAGAATGGGTCTTTTTGGAGTTCCGTTGAGGAAATGAGGGTTACATGTTTACTTTAATGCATTTCCATTCAGACCATCCCCTTCCTTGGCATCTCATGAAGCAGGTGACTTGTTGCATACAGTGGGGGTATTGACGTATACACCATTGTTTTGCAGGCGCTGTCCCCGTTCTACGTGTTCCAGCTGTTCAGCATGTGCGTGTGGTTCATTGACGAGTATGAGCTCTATGCCTCGTGTATCATCTTCATTTCCGCCGTGTCCATCGTAGTCACCATCTATCAGACCAGGAAGGTGAGAACCGCTTCTGTAATTTGAAGAAAAAAGAATGTCACATTTGTAACGAGGGACTTGGTGCTGAGGTTGCAAAAAACCTTTCTGAATAAAATTTCATGCTTAACTCAAAATTTGAGTAGAGCATGAAATCGTACTTGGAAAAGTTTCATGCCCTCTGGGTCCGATCATGATGTTACTCCTATCAAGAATAAAATATCATATCATCATGTGTAAGGAAAGGAAATTCTTCAATTGTAGTAATTTCCTTCCAGATGCAACGAGCTTTGCGTAACACAATCGCATCTTCCACCATTGTGTCAGTCTGTCGGGGAAATGAAGGTAATAATAATAATAATAATAATAATAATGAAGTATTAATTCAGTGATACCAACCTGTGGCAAATCCTTTGGTCATTGAAACTCTTCACATATTGTTATGAAAAGGGAAGTAACTCCATTGAACTATGAATAACTTTCAGAATATGTTGACATTCCCTCGGAGGAGCTAGTTCCAGGGGACGTGATGGAGGTGCCGAGACATGGCTGCACCATGCAGTGTGATGCCGTACTTATCGGCGGCAACTGTATCATCAACGAGAGTATGCTCACAGGTACTGAAGCCTTGCACTGCCTGCCTGTAGACTAGTTGGATTACTTCCTGTCAAAATAAATATCACGACATACTGCTTCAGGGTGTTGCTTGTATCTGCGTGTAGTGGCAACTTTATACTTTGCCCCAGCATGTTTTTTTGTAGTCGTGTCGTAGCATACTGATTAATGCAGAGTATTATATTGCCTTACTTGTGACACGGGTCTCTGGACGGTTTCCTATGCTAATGCGCGAGTTCTTACGTCTGCAGGAGAAAGCGTTCCAGTCACCAAGACACCAATTCCCAATCACCACAGTTCCAAGAAGCAGATCCTGTTCAACATGAAGCAGCACTCTCATCATGTCCTCTTCTGTGGAACCCACGTGATCCAGACACGTTACTACGGCAACAAGAAGGTCACAGCTATTGTAGTCCGAACAGGTGAGCTCAGGACTATTTCAAACTTGCAGGCTCACTGTCCCCGTTCCATAGAATGATTGTAACACTTGAGTGTAACCATACCTTGTGACTTTTGTCGTACTACTATCATTCCGTGGAACAGAACACTGGCCATTAATTAAGTATTTGGTAAATTTTGATGGTTTATTAGGGGCGGGTGGTAGCGCAGTGGTAGAACAGTTGGACTTCAGAGCCAAGGTTCCAGGTTCAAATCCTGCCCTGGGGGCCCGGCATCAATGTTCGCAAAAGTTAACTATCTGGCGCGATATTGTGTAGAGTGGCAATGCAGTTATCATCCTAGGTCTTGTCAGTACCAGCCGGTGCTCGCAGGTTTACTGCAACATTGTTGCAGGTTTCCTCCTGCCCTAAACTGACAAGTCATGATATAAGTGAAAGAATCTTGAAAGCGACTCTAAACCGCAATTCAAACAAAAACAAAAACAAACAAAAAGAAGAACTATTCACCTCTCTTCAGACCACAGTGGCATAATGGTGAAATATTCCCTCTGCAATGTAAATCACTAATTCACTCATTCATTCTTCAGACCATAACTATATATACTCAGTAGCCTTTTTCGACATGTTAATTTAGCTATATACTATTTTAACAATGAAAAATGTCCAAATGCATACAGGATCTATGTATTCTTCAAGCATTTGTAGATGCAATGTCACCAGATTAATCAAACCGAGCTCCGAAATTTGATAGAAAGCTTCCCCACCAAATATCTGCTGGCCCTTAATTTACTTTGTTGAGCATATACAATATACATACAGATTGATTACAGTATACACAGAGGACACACCCGGACTGTTCTACAAATCTCCTTTAATTCCTTTCATAAAGGATCACACCAAGTGTACTTATGAGTCACAAGTCACTTCTCGTTCCCAGGCACCCCAACTAGACATACTTGTTATGAGGTTAAAGAAGCGTACTGAATCACGTTACCTTTCAAAACACAATCAGCAGAGGATGGTAAAGGCTGTGTTGAACACTTAGTGTAACTTACAATACAAGGTGTACTCATGTGCATACACATTTTTTTGTCACGTTTTAAATGATGGTTTAAAGATACACGCTATCGATTATTTAAAACATCGGTAAGAGTTATTAATTTTTTTCTGGCAGTTACAGTAAACTTATTATATAATTATACTATAAACTTATTCATATATAAGAAAGTTGGTATATACCATCTTAGAATGTAGGAAATTGTGTATTTGGATGTGAATAATGAAACAGTCTCAGGGGGAGCAATACAATGTAGGATATGCCCCCCCCCCTTTCCCCCTCCCTCCCTCCATTTACTTTGGTGACTTACTGTGAGTACCAATTTTAGAAGGATAGTTACACCCTTGCACTCTGTAGCATGTGCTCACTCAATGAATCAATTCTTTATCCATGTTAATCATTGCATGTTCACTTCTTCCTACAGTTGATGAACTACAAGTATTTCCTATGGGTATCTTCTTTGTCTCGGCCTGTGTTAAATATCATATGATCCTTTGTTTCGCATGTCTTTGTAGACAGGTGTGTTCACATGAAAAACACTTTCAAATTCATGTATATGGATATTTTTACAGATGAAAACATAAACAGTATCATATCGGGACTTCAAACAGAGGTGAAGTAAATATGGAACTATAGCAAGTTATGAGGTGAGAGTGAAATCTATGTGACGAAGCATGGCCCGCCTCAGACCAAACAGTGGTTCCCCCTCCACCTTGCCCCACCACATCCCTCCTTTCCTTGTGCATTAGGCTACACATGTAATCAACTCTTTGAAGTCAGTATATATGCAGGTAGAAGACTGCACAAGACGTTTCATTCACAATTTCAAGGTCCAAATACATTACATAAACACATTGTGACTCGGGCCATGTAAAATACAAGATTTCCAACAAAATAGAAAAAATCTAAAACATGCCAGGCACTTTTTTTTCCATTAAGCATACAATATTTCCTGTCTGTGTTCCTGTGATCATACAGATAATATGGCTGATATCATTCTAAGGACCTTCAACTGTGTTAAAGCTCAACACTGCGAGAGGTCAGGGTTCATTCAGGACCAATAAACTGGCTGCTACATGCCCTTGATGTTTTCATTGGAGCATGTAACGCACAAGTCCCGTGTTTGCAAGTTAAGAAGGTTGATGTATGAATGGAAGTATAGAAGACATCAAAAGGCAACCAGAACTGAAAGATATTATATGAAGAATTATAGTACAAGAGGAGTGACCATTCTTTTACCAATGCCAGATGCATTGAGGGGTGGGGTGGTGGGTTGTCAATGGGGAAAAAAGGGGGGAGGGTGATATTAGTTCAAAAGGACATACTTTATGTGATATACACCACCACCATCTGATTTTACAGAACGATAAACTACACAATGTCAATTATATTGTGTTAAAATTATCTTCCTGATACTCAACAGCAAGTCATACAATATAAAGTTAACCAGTCAAAAATACAAATTCGTAATTATTACATGTTTAACCCTCTCCCTGCTAGAGGCAACTGGAGATGCCCTAAAGAGCAGTGACTGTGCCAAATCCTGCAGAGAGGGGGTTAAAGCATCGGTCATTATTGTATTTTTTAATTTTAATTTATTTTAATTTTTATAAAATTAGCACTTCTCTTTGCAAGTCAGTGATGACATCATAGGATGCAGTCACTAAATCATTAACCCTCTCCCTGCTGGATTAGGCACAGTCACTGCTCTTTAGAGCATCTCCGGTTGCCTTCAGCATGGAAAGGGTTAATCAATACTAGAACAAATGACAAAACTGGTTTTCATCAAATTGGGTGACATAATTTTATTTATTTCCTTTGCTAATTAACTGCACTGAACCAGCCATATGGTAGATCTAAAAAACTAATATAATTCCTCTAATTAATTCTGCTACACTATTTTCTGTTTACCACCTACATGTACTTTGACTTTATTAAAATACATCAAAGCGAGTCCTGTTGTAAATTGTCTGGTTTCAGCCTTTTTGATCCCAAACTAAATGGACTAGTGTAATATTGGCAAATCTAGTTGGAAACAAAGTCCACGTGAAAATGTTCATATGATAGTTGGAAATCAATTGACATTGATGTAATTCTTTATGAAATACAAATTTCAAACTTTGAAGAACATTGATATATTGTACAAGATTTAAGTTTCCAGAAGGATATTTCCTACAGAGAATTCCGGAAATATAGTTAGAAGTCTTCAGAAGTATAGTACTTGTATCTATGCTTAATGTTGTAATTTATATTAATTGCCAAAAGACCTCCATAATATAAGCATCCAAACAAGTGAACTTAAATAGGTTTACAATAAAAACTGTGATAAGTTGTCCAACTTACTAAATCTGCTCCTGTGTATTTACACAAATAACGTACATATATGTCATAAAGTAATAAAGAACTATTTACAGAAATAAGACAACAGGACAGTTAGATATACATACATACAGCAAGATTATGGAAATATATACAAGTATAAAGATAGTAATATTTCAGGACATAAATACAATTGTGTCGTCATTATCAGGCATGGAATATTAAAAACGATTGAATTTCTTTTAATATACACCTCATCATAAGTTAAGCACCACTCAATATTATTGAATGAAGACGCTGTTGTAGCTCTGACAAAACTATCGCAGGGTAATGCACGGTTCAGGGGTGCTATTCCCTGATAGACAAGAACAAACACAATACATAGTGATGCCAGTTTAATTGATTCCACCAATACATTGAAACCCAGGATGTCCCAAACATTCCCACAGAAAATGGGATGTGATTTTGGTGGCACTTAACTTATGATGAGGTGTATACTATGAACTGCATGAAATATAGCTATGTTAACGTTCTAAGATAAATCTGAATTTCAGCACAAGAATAAGTGTAGGTCTACAGTTGCTGTACCTTGAATAATATCATTAATTGTATTCAATAATTGTTCTCTAA
>JAUTBT010043221.1:0-16921 GCA_032361225.1 Lepetodrilus schrolli | reverse complement strand
GCTTAAGAGAGTGTATAGAGTTAATGCAATGGAGAATGTCCTATAGTACAGTACAATGTATCATAGTATGAGCAATGTTTTTCTTAGAGGCATGCAGTCATTAACATAGTAAATAGTCCAAACCTGGAAAAAGAAATAAAACCTGGTATTTTTCACTTTGGTGTTTACTCAGCATGCTACACCAGGGCGTGCTCTACTGGGTCTCCTAGGAGGTCCAAAAAGATGTGTCAGGGAGCATGGAGTATATTGTCAGAGAAAACACAGGAAGCCCCCTTGTTTAGCATGTACATCTATACAAAGCCCTTGAGTCCAGCTACAACATGCTACATTCGTGTCTCCACTCTCTAATCCATGTTTACTATAAAAGCAAGCCCACGGTTTCCCTGTTTATGTCCAACCTGCTATGTAGGGAAGGAATCCAATCAACATCACCAGATACACTGGGTTTCAGGAAACAAACCATTTTGTTGATCAAGTTTCCATGCTTTTGTATCAGGAATCAATTAAATGTTTCGCTAGAAGCTTAAGATTGCTCCATTTGTTATTTCCTGCAGTGACGAAGAATCGCAGGGTAGTTGGAAGTGGATTGGTTTGTCTGTGTGAATGTGCATCCATCCGTTTTGCCATTTGTCCGGTGTGTAGCACGACAAACTGTATGGTTCTGTTTGCTGTCTTGTGTGTATGTGCATCCATCTGATTCACCATCTGTCCGGTGTGTAGAACGACAAACTATTCTGTTTGCTGTTACTGACTTTACTCTGAGATTAGATTTTTGTCATGTCCTTCGACACAATTAATTTCTATAGCAGTAATGTTGTCCGTTTCCATGGGAGCTATAAAAGGTATCTCCATTTAATTGTTGTCTCATTGTAGATACTATATATAATTTCAATATTATTGTTGAATGTTTCGATCTCATACAATATTCATAGTAGTAGTATTGCTAAAAGCAATAGTCTGCAACAAAATTATGCGATGTAATACGCAGGAATTCTCGCATTTGAAGTTGAACATGGGAAAATTTAATCAAAGATCTCTAATGATAGGGAATCTTATCCAGAATATTATAAATTTCACTAAATGTCAAACACTAATAGCGAAATATTATGTTCACGTGTGTTATCAGCTTACTTCATACCTTGGCACATTGAGTCATATTTGACATTATTCAAAATTGTATGAATTGTGTCTTCTAAAGTTTCATTGAACTTTAATTGATATCCCAAACCTTTCTACATAGCTAGACTTAATTGAGGGGTAATTGTATTCCATTTTATATTTGGTTGCTACTGATGCCTGATCACAGAAGAATGACTAAAATTGATATCGATCTATTCTTGAATACAATTTTATTGGCTTAAAAGTCAGATTGCAGATTTTTCGTATAATGTTCTGGAAATATTAAAAATATATTATTCATGATGGATATAATATCATAGCAGTAGTATTAGGATTATAGATTCCTGGTCACCTTTCTACCTGATGTATGGTAGGTATTTATTAAAGCCAATAGGTCAGACTCGATGATGAGGACTACATTTATTAGTATTGATAGTGATCAAGAGACACTGGAAGTCTGATAGGAAACATTGTCTCCTGTTAATGCCAACATTCTATAGGCCAACATAATTAAAGCCACAAGCATCCTTATGTTGGTTTATATGAGACATTTATTACCAACTAGGCCTTTAATAGGAATGCACAATTAAAGCCACATACAGTATGATACTGTATTTTTAGCATGTACAGTATTTATTCATTGACATTGGTTGACATTTCACAATGGACAAACATCATGGCATCATCAGCAAGAACCAGAATATTAAACAGGCTATGCCTATTTAATCCATATATTATACAGTATAAAGGTATTACCTAGTATATAAAAGTAGTTTGCTTCATAGCTTGAGGAAATTTTTTAAGATATGGTAATTGCCAACATCATAATGTTGATCAATAAAAAAGTATAATTGTGACACATATATCACATGTATTTAGGCCCATGCGAAATGTTGCCCATGGGCCTCAAAACAAAAGCTCTTTCCATATTTAGGCCCATGGTCTTAAATTTAATATTTAAATATCGGATTTAATATTAGTGTAGTCTCCAATGTGCTTTCTCTTCCAATGATGACATTCATTTTATTGAGAACATTCAGGGTTTTTTTCAGTCCAATTGTTAACAAAATTGTAGTTCTGGCACCCAATGATTATCAGATTTATTTTATTCTTATGATGTTGTTGTTTCGATTAAAATAAGTGCCAACACTATATATTTTGTTAGTTTTTCGCATCAGAAATCTGTATACATGTATATAATGGGTAGTTCCAAATTTAAGTCCTGGAGCTAATTTTGGATTAAAAGTTTCTGTTTCAAAAGTGACATTTTACTTAATTAAGCCCGTGGCTAAATATGGTAACTCCCAGTATGACTGTTTCACATTACAAGCTGTCACTTTACTTTGGTATCGCTGTATTTGTGACACTGTTGCTATTGGAGCCCCCTACAGTTCCAGTCTGTGCTCAGTCTGTGCTGGAAGTATTCTATTACAAACAAATGGTAACACAATGTAAGATGGAACATCACTAGGTAAAATATCACTTGAGACCTTGTTGCTATTCCGGTCTCCTGCGTTTCCACATGTCCAGGCTGTGTTGTATGTACTGGGGCTAGTATTCTTCATTCTCTACTACAAACAAATGGTCCCAGGATGACCTATTGACTGCTAGTGTCAGTCAGGAAATGGCCAGGAGGCTGCCATGCTTGACAGTGTTTGTCTGCATTCCTAATAAGAGTTGTCTAACACAGGTGGTCTCTGCATCTCTGACCACAGCCCCCAGTGGGAGACATGAGACATTGGGGGAATACATGAGAACTCAGGGGAAGACGTGAGACATCCGGGGAAAATGTGAGACATCAGGGGAAGATGTATGGCATCATGGGAGAGACATGAGTCATTGTGGTGGACAGGGGGAAGGCATGAGACATCAGGGGAAGAATGAGCAGGGGAAGAATGAGACATCAGGGGAAGAATGAGACATCATGGAGAGATGAGACTTCATGGGAGGAAGACATGAGACATTGGGCAATGAGATGGGATGATATCATCAGACAAACCTAGCGGACCGTTGTTAGTCTATGATCCCGTTGCCGAGCCAGACTGCAATATTATTTTATTACCAATGTTGCAATGGGATCGTCCATGTTTATTGAGCCAGTTTGTTATGTCTACATATGTCACAGTGTCTTGATGGGATTTAACCCTTTATGTTCGAATAATTAGAAAATGTACGTATTTTTAGGGTCAGAATTTTTTTCAGCGATTAATTTAGGTGTTTATACTATTAGAGGAATTTAATTATTAGGGTAATTATGGTACCACAATATATGACATTATTAACCATCAGCATTTACAAGTTATCATTAACATTACCACATTTTGTAATTTTATTTATTTTAATCTCTGTTAAAATTCATTATCCTGACCTTTAATAATATCTGTGTGTTTTTTTTCTGTGTGTTTTATTGTTGTTGAATTTAGGTTTAGAGCCTCTTTCAATAATAATATCTATTATTTCCAATAAACGAAAATTAGAAATATGTTTGGATTTCTAAATGTTATATACATGTTCATGTACATGTTAGCTATCACATATCAGTTCAGTGACATCTATAGCATTCTACTGAATACTTATATTGATCTTCTATTTAAACCAAAATTATTTTATTAATTAGACACGTATATCTTGGGAGATCAGAATAAAAATAACTTTAATTATGGTCTTCATCCTGAGCTACAGATGTAGAAGTGTTAAATTATTTGCAATAAAAGGTGTTAAATTATCTAGAATAAAATGTGTTTAATTATATGTAATCTCATCAGTAGTGTTGCAATTTGTTGGAAGAATTGTTGACAATTGTTCTATTGCAGAGAAGTCACCCTGTAGGTACACTGTACATCAGATAACCGTTCAAACTGGCTAGTCTCTCAATATATTACTTATATCAGATAAGTCACTCTGCTGGTACACTGTATGTCAGATAATCTTTCAAACTGGCTAGCCTCTCAATATATTACTTATATCAGATGAGTCACTCTGTTGGTACACTGTACATCAGATAACCTTTCAAACTGGCTAGTATCTCAATATATTACTTATATCAGATAAGTCACTCTGCTGGTACACTGTACATCAGATAACCTTTCAAACTGGCTAGTCTCTCAATATATTACTTGTATCAGATAAGTCACTCTGTTGGTACACTGTATGTCAGATAATCTTTCAAACTGGCTAGCCTCTCAATATATTACTTGTATCAGAAGATTGGACTTTGGAGCAAAAGGTTCCACGTTCAAATCCTGCCCTTCTTTTTTTCATCATGTCTGCCTACTAAAATAGATAGCATTTCAAGATGTTTAAATATCATTCCACAGTGTTTTATTGAATTTTAATGTCTTCATGTCTGGTCAGGCAGCCATACCATTACTCTCCTATTGATATTCAAAACTCCTTCTCAAGTAACATTTCCAGATGTTCCTCTCTAAAATAGGTAACATTTCATAATGTTCTACAATGTCTTATTTCTTTTCTGTCTGCTTACTAAAATAGTAATTGAACACACTTTTAGCATACAGACAACATTTCTGAGTAGATGAAGGAACTGAAACAATGGTAAAGTCTACAAAACCACTTTGTTCTATTAATACAATGGCATCGTCTTTCAGGATGTGTCTGTCTACGTCAGACTTTACGATTTGACTGAAATACATGTACTTACAACGGTTATCGGAAACTGCTATGAATTCACTACCACCATTAAATCAGTACAATGAGGAAACAGGTAATTTGTATATCCTAACTTTCATTGCTTTCAAGAGTTGGTCTGAAGAGCTAGGTCTTGCAGTTCCATATGACAGGTTTGTTTCTTAATCGTCTTGATGGTGAAAGCATCCATAGCTGCCATATAGAAAAGTCATAGTACAGTATGGTGATAGTGGTATCCATTCATTGCCTTCATGAGTTGGTCTGTAGAGTTAGGCCATGCAGTTCCATATGACGGATTTGTTTTTGAACCATGTTGATGGTGGAAGCATCCTGCTGGATTATGCACAGGCACAGAGTTAATTTAATTATTATACAGTATGATAACAGTGATATTCTATCTCATGGATTTGTTCATTATTAACATTTTTTTTATCTTCTGCTGAAGACATCCATAGATGAGATAGAGAAATGGTTGTACAGTATGTTTTTGTTTTTGTATATGGTACCAGAGATATTCCATCCCATAGGTTTGTCCCATAGTTTAATGTTTCTGCTGCAGCAGTCTACCATAGCTGCCCTCGTACCAGCGATATGCCTTCTTATCATGCATATTGGTTTGTCAATTATTTTCATTTTCTTTTCTTTCTAGCAATATTCTACTATTTATCATTCTTGGTCTGTCAGTGCCAGCAAGTGCTCACATGTTATAAGTGATAGTGAAATAGTCTTGAAAGTGGCTCTAAACCCCAATTTAAAAAAATAAAAAATATTCTACTATTAACTCCCTAAATAGTAAAAATACCTAAATTAATCTAAAAAAAATATTTAAAAAATAATAAATTTAACCTGAAAACTACACCAAAAAAAATTCAAATGGTGTTGTTGCCTCACTGATATTGAATGAATCACTGGTTACAGTATTATGATTATACAGTAGCTGCCCAATAGAGCTGTGGTTGTGAACAATCCAGCAGGGAAAGGGTTACAAACAATGCTTCCTTGTTCTGATTGGACCCACTCATGGGCATCTTGAACAAGGGCATCGACCCTTTGTCCTCAGGTGCTACTGACACTGAAAGTATTAAACTGATTGACTTGTCAGGAGTTTTGTTTCTTAAGAATTCTACATAATTGTCTACAGTCATTTTCCTTCATTGGTCTACTGTAAGGCAGTGTTATTACCCAGGGTATCCTTTCATGAAACTCTCATATCTAATATGAGACCATAGCGCTTTTGTAGCAATCTCTTACACTTGGCAATCTGGCACTTACGAAAGCACCATGGTCTCATAGTGGATAACAGCTTTGTGAAACGATACCCAGAAGTTCTGGTGCCAAGTCTTTGAGAATTCCTTGAAGGCGATAATTGCTCTGGCAAAGATGGAGCAGGTGGTTGCAAGAACAGAGACACTGCTATGGCACATATTGGTATTGGTATATCTTGTTCACAAGCATTGAGGTCA
Organism: Lepetodrilus schrolli; assembly: GCA_032361225.1. NCBI lineage: Eukaryota > Metazoa > Mollusca > Gastropoda > Lepetellida > Lepetodrilidae > Lepetodrilus > Lepetodrilus schrolli. The sequence continues at coordinate 10,691 of JAUTBT010043221.1, read as the reverse complement.
TCCCTTTTTTATACTTGCTCAACGACCTGTGGAAACAATCCCATTTAATCTTAAATTTTTCCACCTAGTCAGGCTTTCTTCATATTGATTGAGTCATCCAAACATTTACAGGTTTGACTCCAGACAAGCCAAAGCACATCCATCTTTTTTTTAGTCGAGTCTCAAAGTAGGTCGCCCTGCCATTTACAGACAAAATTACATTCATTGTTCGCATCATTGCATTCATGCGTAATTTGATTTACTAGAAGGGTATAAATCATGCTACACTTTAATATCTCCCTAGCTTAATGTCTCTGATCAAAGAATCCATGTACAACCATTCTGAACTCCAAGTTGAAACTCCAAAGTCTGTTTGTGCGATTAATATTGTTGCTTGTTGTTATATATAGAGCTTGTTAGAAGGGTCACACGTTTGATGTTTTCTTTGATCTAATTTTCATACCAGTATTTAATTGCATTTTCGCCAACAATGTTTTCAATGTGATTATCATCTTTCTTGATCAGATTTTTAGCATGACCCTGTCTGTCTGTCAACTGAAGACATTTAAGAATACTGTAATATTTTCTATTTTTTATTTAGTTTTTATATATTATTGCCTGTCATAAAACTGAAACATTAAATCATAATGTTGTCACTAAGAAATTGAATGGAATAATATGATCCCAAGTTCAAGTTATTTTGAGAAGACACACCTGAGTTTGTCATTATTATGTAAAGGGGTTCATTATATTTCTTCACAAGAAATGGGATGAATTGGATACATCCAGATGATGCATGAGGCAAGAATATGATGTTAAAAGCAAGAAATTCAAGCAATTAAGATTAAGATTTTTTTGACATTTTGTTTGACAGGACATCTTTGAGATCCTGATTCAGTGACTGCACTTACACTACATCTATGATTGGCCAATACCGTAATTATCCTAATACGTCAAACACCTAAATTAATCGCAGAACATAGTAAATTTCCTACCGTAAAAAAACGAGCATGACCAAATCATAATTTTCTAATTATTCATTATTTTATCCTGTTTGCATTATTAGGGTAATTACAGTACCTTTATTGGAAACTCTGTTCTTAAGAGAGTGCAATGATGTGTATTTCAAAAGTAGTCCAATTATGTATAGAGGAATCCAAGCCTTCATATCAAATATGGTCAATGCATTTTCTTGTATTTGGTGCCATGTCATTGTAGCCGTGTGATATAAGATGATTGTAGCTATGTGATATAAGATGATTGTAGCCGTGTGCTATAAGATGATTGTAGCCGCGTGATATAAGATGATTGTAGCTGTGTGATATAAGATGATTGTAGCCGTGTGATATAAGATGATTGTAGCCGTGTGATATAAGATGATTGTAGCCGTGTGATATAAGATGCTCCTACTAGTCTTGGCTCAGTTACCCTTTATGGTACAGTTGGTAGAGCATCGGACCCCAGGATTGGCACGGTCCCCTGTTACATGTAGAGGAATCCAAGCCTTCATATTAAATGTAAAAGATGTAACTCATTTTCTCCTGTATGTTGTCATTTAAACATAATGATTGGCTCTCTGATTAGCTCAACAATGACCTTTTCCTAATTATTATTTATCCTGACCTAGTATGAAGAAAAATTAATTATTATTTATCCTAAATCAGAATGGAAAACGCCAGTTAAATTGATTTAAATGAGCCTAATTGAAATTGATTTAAATTATCCTAATTGCCAAAGGACAGTAGCATATGCTAAGAAGTACTGGACTCATGTTTTATAGGATGTAGTCCCACCTTCAATACTATGCGATTTTGACTATTTCTTCCCATGAGGGGAAACGTTAACTATACGTAATGTCTGTATGATCAGTCAGTCAATGGATAAATACTTTCTTAATATTGATTATAAATAAAGTATCTATGGTATCTTGGACATTTTTACTCTGAAGCTGTCCCACTAGAGAGCCATTCACTTTGCAATATTTAAAGATCTGACATAGATTAATGCACATATGAATCATCTTCCTATATCGGAAACCGGTAGCCCAAGAGAATAGACTAGCAGTGTATATTCTAGGTATATCTACAGTATCTTGTCTGGCGGTCGGGGGAGGGAGGGGGGAGGGAAGGGGGTGAGGGGGAATAGTTAACAAGGGAGGGGGGATACTTGCCGGGGGGATTGAGAATGGAGGGATCTATAATCTCTATTCAGCCTACATTTGGATCAGACTGGCCCAGCTAGCCGATCTCGATCCCCAAACTGACCTGTCTATCGTCAGTCGAGAAGCAATTTCCTGAATTCAAGCCACGAACAAATTGTCTGACTTGGAAGTCAAGTGAATAGTTGTACAGAGAAGAGATTCTCCTTGGTGTACAATCTTAAATCGTAATTGTTAACATGGCCGGCATAACGGACAAATAGAAAGAGATCTGTTTTTCGATTTACGCGCAAGAAGCCTTGATAATTCCCATAAAAGACTACAGGCGTGTATGCCTACAAAAGACTAATAGTAGCAACACTTTCTGAACAGATCGATAGGAATTGAGATGTATAACATTTACTATTGTGGAAAGGCATTATAAGGGGGTATTTTCAAATCTAATTGAGACTATTTGTTTCTATTGTTTCATTGTCATCATAAGCACCATTGGTGTCACTGTCAGTGGCTTTGTATTTGGAATCCCCAACGGATATAATACAAAAAATGTGAGCATTGATTACCCCAACTGTTAAAGACCTTGATGGCAAATTTCTGATTTGAAAAACAGCAGTTGTTAAAACAATGACAATGTAAGATTTTTTTTAATTGAAAGAAATTGCAACAAATGTCTTTAACAGGAATTAGCCTGTTACATTGGAAACAAACAAAAAACTTTACCTTTAAATATTTTTGGGCTTTTCAGTGCAGAAATCTGCAAGGATACATTCACATATCTATGAATATTCATCCAGTGATGTCTTGCAGTACAATGGTAATCGGTCATTAGGTATAATTTCATGTGAAGGTGTATTTGCATAAGGATGTCAACACATTTATGCTTGCCAGCGGATAATGGAAGGATGTTGTCTTAGATAGCAGAGTGATGTTGATGTTGTGAGACCAGATTTTTACCCAGGGGATCATGAGATGTAAGTTAGATGATCTAGTTAGGTGGTGGTTAATGGATAGACCACAGCATTTACTCCAGAAGATAACACTCCTGTTAGAATTCAGATAAGAACACCAACTCTTGGAACGACGACTTGGAGGTCGTCTTTTTTCTCTCTCCTAACAAAGGTTATGAGGCTGTCTCTTTATTCCAAGGCAGTTCATCGTATTCAAGTAGATTATAAAAAAATAAAAAATACATTTCAAGTATATAAGTAAAAAAATATAATTTCAAAACAAATAAATAAATAAATAAAATAAAATTTAAAATAAACAAAACAAAACAAAACAAAACAAAACAAAACAAAACAAAACAAAACAAACAAACAAAAATAAATTATATTTAAATATACATAAATAATAAATCAATCTTGTGCAACAAAATATCATAAACAATATGCCCCAAAACAAGAACAACTATGTTTTAAGACATTTTATGATCAACGGAAACATAAAATATCTTCATAAAATGTCATTCCCTTTTTAATTGTTATCCCTAATATACTACTACCATTTGCATCTGATCACAGAACGATCAATACACGTAAGTGAATTTATCCCCAATAGGACCCACCAATGACATTTTGCTCCATACCATTCGCAAAGCTATTTCCCCAACAACTCTAACCTTGGGTCTCCTAACAATGATGGCCGAATTCATAATTTTCTTCGCGGCTGCACTGTTGATGGTAGATGATCAACGATTCTTGCTCAATGTTTGGCACAATTAACCAGGAAAGCTTTACACAAGCGTCTGGGGACACGGCAATGTCTGTACAGTATTGATTTTCAATATATTCCAATTTCTGTGTTGGCTCAAGGACTTTTATTCGGATCTATGCGTCCTATGAATAGATACCTTATATCACCCCTGTAAGGATTTATGTTTTATGAAATCCGTAAACGAGTGCCATTTTTGTCACGTCAAATTGCTGGTGTTTATATGTTTGGAAAAAATGGATATGTTGCGTAACTAGATAAAGGGAGGAATTCAAGACCGGTGATAAAAACCATTCGTTCATGAAAGTATATGTCTTTCTTACCCATCAGTGGGAGAATTGATGTCAGATTTACAGACATTAGATTGTTAGAAAGTGCATTATGCTGCAATGAACAACTACAATGAATTGCCTTTTGAGTCCAAGTAATCATGGTTTGGTAAAAGCTTCTTTTGATAGGCATTGCTACATTTATTTGGAAAGTAAGATGATTAAAGATCATATAGATGTGTTCTTCAAAACCTATGCATAGAAATAGGATATTTATTGACCTTTTTTATTTTTTCGTAAATATCATGTCAGCAAACTTAATAACTATTGGTTTGAAAGCTTGGTTTCCTTTGATATTGTATGTAAAATATTACTTTTCCCTGCAACAATGATGCCTTCTTGTTATGAACACTTAACATTATGTACACATTTAAATGTATATTGTGCCAAATCCACGCTCAAAAGGATAGATCTAGTCATAGCATTGTGTTATGTACATATAGTATCTATCTATCTTGAATGTATGCCATGCAATACATGTATGTTATTAATTTATTATAGTCAGTCACTATCTAATATTGCTACCTTTCATTTGGGAAATTTCGTGTTGCTGTGGTATCCATCCAATATCTTGAATATCACTTTGTCTGGCCCTATGCATAATTTATCTGTAGCAAAATCTGGAAACTGTGGTAGACCTAGAACTGGTAAAATTTGTAATGAGGACACTATATATACTTCTGTTATTTGTATCAGTAATGCTATCAGATGTCAATGCTCTTCTAGTTGACTTTGAAGGATGGGTGGTGGCACAATGGTAGAACATTTGGACTTCGGAGTCGAAGGCCCCGGGTTCAAATCCCGTCCAGAGAGCCTGGCCTCAATGTTCACAAAAGTTAGCTTTCTAACGCGATATTGATAGGATGTGCTGTCTGTACCATGGCAATGCAGTTGTCATTCTTGGTGTGTCTGTACCAGCTGGTGCTCGCAGGTTTACTGCAACATTCAGCACTATGGATGTTGCGGGTTACAAACTGCACGAAACAGACAAGCTGTGATATAAGTGAAAGAATCTTGACTTTGCATTGACCTACCATTGCATTGTTTTCCATTGTGCTACTGCCCGCCTCTTCCAGTAGCCAACATTCATGTTATAAGTACTATCTTTATTCACCTACCAAGTGATCACGAAATAGTCTGACATCAAAGTGGAGATTTACCATTAATAAGCCCATCAACCAGTGTCTAGACATTGTCCTTACAAAGCCAATCACAGAACCTAAATGCCAGAAACACCTAGGCCAATATTTAGTCCATGAAATTATACGTATCTAAGAACAATTGTTTTCACAATAATGTGACATTATTGCTAGCCTAATACGGTCTAGTCTTCCATGGCTTTTCAGGTGGAATTGAATCTAGCTACTCCTATGTGTATGTGTCCTCAGTTACGTGTCTTCTAGATTTGGCTACAGGTTATGGACTGAGAGAGAGAGAGAGACATAGGGTAGTAACCTTTTGAAGCATTACAGTTGCCCCTGAAGGTCTGTTCTCAATGCTAAGTGGAATTTTCATTAAGAATTAGGTAGTATGGCACTGTGGTCTAAGCAAGTCGATAATTCTATATTTAGTGCAGTTGTACTTGTAAAAGATGGTTTCCAAGCAGGCTGATAATTCTAGATTTAGTACTTGTAAAAGATGTCCAAGCAGGCTGATAATTCTAGATTTAAATATATTATACTTGTGTAGCCGGGTGTGAATGTAGCCGGGTGTGATATAAGATGCTCCTACTGGTCTCGGCCAGCGGGGTTACCCCTTTGGCTCATTCGGTAGAGCGTTGGACTCACAATCCAGCAACTCGGGTTCAAATCCCAGGATTGGCATGATCCTCTGTTACAATTGTGCCAAACGTGTATTCGAGTTGTTCCCAGTGACCTTCTCTCAGAATTGTCGGACTGAGAATTCCTAGCTCCCTGGTGGCTCAGATAGAAGTGACTGGATTAATAACTCAAGGACGAGTCACCACATGGAGGGGGAGAATGTAGCCAGGTGTGATATAAGATGCTCCTACTGGTCTCAGCCAGCAGGGTTACCCCTTTGGCTCATTCGGTTGGACTCACAATCCAGCAACTCGGGTTTGAATCCCAGGAACGGCATGATCCTCTGTTACACTAGCAAAAGACAACTGGCAGATTTTTTATTACACTAATTAAGGTGTCAGGTGCGGCTTCAATGAGCATTCTCAGAAGAATATATTCCCAGTAGAGCACATGTATTTTATTTCATTCAAGATTTGTATATTTTTTTATGGAAAGATATATTTTATATCATAAATATTTATTAATGGAAAATCATTACCATATATATATATAGTATTATTATATTACGTGTGTTCCTATACATGTATATTATAACAATGAAATTATACACATTTTAATAACTTGGGTCCACAGACTATTATTCCACTTTGTTTTATAGTACTACTATTCTACTATGATTGTTTTATTGTACTTTGCTTTATAATACATATAAAACAAAGAGGAACAGTATTCCATGTGTTTCACTTGATGAAGTTCAAAATAACTGTGCAAGTTACACATAAGTGATTGGTTGATTACTTTACATCGTGTTCTTTTAAATCAGTCTATAATCTTCTATTTGTGATTCAATAAGAAATCCATCAGTTAACATCCTCCATTACATCTGTTCTTGACCCAATACCCCCTCCTCTAGCTCAAACTCACCAAATTATAATCATATCTACTTGTCATATAAACTGGCCTACTTTGAGCATCTTCTCACTTGGATAAAGCCAAAAGCCTTGGGGGATATTTGATTCATATCGGAATCCTTACAGTGGGAACTGTATCAGCACCTCATGGCCATTCTTAACCCAAGATGTCTAGCTCTGCTTGGAGGGCCCAGGAACAATCACAGGGCATTGAAGGAAGAAGGATGTTGATAAGCACAGATAGCCTATCTCCTTCCCTCCCCCTTCCCCCAGTATCTCAATAGTAGCATAGTTGGTGAGCTTACACCTTACCCTCACCCCTCCTCTCACCAGCTAACTCAATATCAGCTCAGTTTTACATCCCCTCCCCCTTTCCCCCTGCACACACACCAGTTAACTCAGTAGCAGCTCAATAACATCTCAGTTTTGACACCCCACCCCCACTGCACCCCCAGCCCCGCACCACAACTACCACCACAACTACCACCACAACTACTACCACAACCACCACCACCACAACAACAACCAGTTAACTCAGTAGTAGCTGTTTAGGACTTCTCATCCTTTCCAGCTAGCTCAATAGCAGCTAGGTTCACCCTCCCTCTCCAATAATTCAATAGCTCAGCTGGACATCCCCCACATCCTCCCCCCCCCCCTCCCAGATAATAGCTGGACTCCTCCCCCTAGTGAATTCAATGGTAAGTGGTACGCTTAATAATTACTGTCTCAAATAAATATGATAGAGTAGAGTTGGATTATGTACCTATAATTTACTTACAAAGTACTGCAAGTCATCACAAGGGGAGATCCTTCAAAGACATTATCTTAGATCATTTGGGTCAACATTGTGATGGTTACCCCAAATTGTGATGGTTACCGTAGTTATTGTAAGTCATCATGGTCAAAGTCATAGTACTAAGATATTAAATGAGTTCCTTCAGCAATGTATATTTGAATTATTTGATATATATATATTCATTAATTCTCATGGGTCTTGATGAAGCTATGATGATATAATTAATTTTTAATGTTCATGGTTTTGGAATGAATTAATCATCACAAAACTAGAATTCCTCCAAGTACATGTACTTTGGATTTGCTGGAAATTTGAGCTAAAGCAGGTGATTTAATGAGTTATATTTTTCATTTTCAAAGATCAGATTCCAATTCAGGCCATTGACGTCAGTATGGTAACATTAGTACATGTCTACTAGTACATATATTGAATGTCTTTATCCTTGTTGATCCTTGTTAATGTGAAAGGGGGAAAGGGGTAGCTTTGTCAAAAGCCCAGTGCACTGGTTATGGGTTTAATTAAAATGCATGGCCATCATACTGAACATTTATCAGACTGTGTTCCTGCTTTGCTTCCAAGATTCACCAAGACAAATAACATTATGCCATCCTTGAAGTTTTGTAGTTTCATTGATTTTCTTCCAAGATTCCCTAAAACGAATAATATTATGCCATATGTAAAGTGTTATAGGTTATGTTCATGTCTTCCTTCCAAGATTCTCTAAGAGAAATAACAATATGCCATATTTGCAGTTTTATAGGTTATGTTCTTGTCTTTCTTCCAAGATTCACAGAGATTGATCCCCATCTATGCCAATCTACAGTACTTGTACATATTCAAGAGTCTTCCAAGATTCCCTAAGACAAATAATGTTATGCCATACTTGAAGTATTGTAGGTTATGTTCTTGTCTTTCTTCCAAGATCCACACAGGGAATCAACTCATGTCATGTCCATCAATGTCAATCTCCAGTACGCATACCGATTCAAGGTTATCAGCTCTTTCTCTGGCCCTCAAATGCCAATACAATAGCTCCTATTCCTGCTCCTTGCCCTCGTTAAATAGCATATAATGGACCTGTGTCAATGATGGATGCAAGGAAACAGTTCCTATCATGGGTGTCCATGTCTGTTTCGATGACTCGGGGTAATTAGCTGGTCAATATCTAGGTGTCATGAGGTCACTAATTAAGTACGAGTCATCAGCGGACAGTTGATTTTAATCAGCTGATGTCCAGGCATCCGACTGTCAACATATGACTGATGACTTCCTCCAGAATAGAAGACATTGATGTATCTCAAGGTTCCCGTGACCATTTTTGACATGCTGCCAGACTTCTTTTTAACAAATTTTTTAAGCATTCCATCAAAGGCTATTGCTGCAATCAACTGGATCGTAGCCTGTGGTATGGGATGGTGTAGTTTTTCACCAGATATCGTTTGAACTAATACCCCCCACTGGCAGACATCAAAGACTGTCAGATTTCAGTGATGAAATATTGATGCTCAGCGATGTGATGAGTGTGTTACTAACATTTATTTCACCTTTCCTCCCCCCAAGTCATTTCAGATATTTCAAATTAATTATTCATTGCAGGCAAAGTTTGGTCCAAATGGATGATGTTCTTGCAATTAGTTGTTGTAATCCTGGGAGTTATATCATTCATTAAATTTGGAATGGATTCAGATTACTCAATTCGGAATGAATTTAGAAACTGATAACTCACTGGTGGAATCTGGTGCTTCTACAGACACTCTAAGTTGTTTGTGACCTCAGCCAGTCCACATATCTATTCTGTCATTGTCTTTCCATCTGTCTAGAGATGAAGGATACGCAGAGGTTTCTATGATGTTAGTCTGCAGCCATGGCTGAATGACACATGTAGGTCAGACTTTGTATGCAGACTTGTTAAGCGTTTGTCTCGAGAGTTGTTTATTTGTCTTCATTTGCATTTATGTGCAGACTATGATGCTTTCAGTCATCTTTTAGATTTCCAATCTCTCCATGAATATGTTTTTTCTTGTTTTGGGTCAGTAGGTCTTTGCTTCATTTCAGCCATTGTTGTTTAAATAATGGAAATACACAATTACTCCGGCGCCATTGGTTTGGTGATAATATAGCTTGGATCATATGGTATGTTAAGAGTTCAGAGTTTGATATTCTGGCCTTTGTTTCACGAAAGGGTCGTACTGTAATCCATGTGTAAATCAGGATGTGCACCATGATTTTGCCATAACATAAAATTACCATTATTTACACCAGAACTACTGGTGCGACATCTTTGTGAAATGTAGGCCCTGGTGCTACTCAACTTTATGACATTTAGAACTGTAAATTTTGTACAAATGAGGTAATGATCTTGGATTTTTCTGGTCATCCAGTTCACAAATGTTATTTCAACTTAAAAAACAATCGCTCAAAGAGCAAGAAAGGAAGAGGTGCAAAGGGGAGATTGAGAAATGATAAATAATATACAAATGGATCGTGTTATTGTAGCCGGGTCTGATATAAGATGCTCCGCTCCCACTGGTCTCAGCCTGTGGAGTTATTACCACTTTGGCTTAGTCAGTAGAGCATTGAACTCATTAGCCAGCAACTTGGGTTTGAATCCCAGGATTGGCACGACCCTCTGTTACAGTATCATACTTACATCATCTTCCTTGGAAACCAGCAAGTATTATCATAAATCTTTACTATATGGTGTGCACAAAACATTCCTGATAAGATCCTTTAACCTTCTACCTGATGGAGAAGCTATTGATGCACTACTGTAATTAATCCAGCAAGGAGATTGTTTACAATAATGGTGATCGTTCTGCCATGTTCTTCTATGTTATTTTTTCTCTGGAATACTAAAATGAAAATGATTCACAAGATTATCATTGCTTATGGACATTACCAAAATTGAATGAGAAAACAACTGTGCCTAATTTGTCCAGTTTGCTTGAATTGATTAGGTTTGTTGGAAGAATTCTTTCCTCGGTTGCCTTAATACTAAGGATGTTATCCCACTTTGCAATGGTTTCAACAGAATTGAGGACCATTGTG
>JAUTBT010043210.1:0-16922 GCA_032361225.1 Lepetodrilus schrolli | reverse complement strand
GTGTCAAGTGGTTTAGTTCTGTGCTGTATATCTGTACCATTGTTGTCAGGTACATGTGTCAAGTGGTTTAGTTCTGTGCTGTATATCTGTACCATTGTTGTCAGGTACATGTGTCAAGTGGTTTAGTTCTGTACTGTATATCTGTACCATTGTTGTGGTGACTGAGGTTACATACACTTTCAACTATCTGTGGGTAATTAGACCCATGGGAAATATCTACCATCAATTATTCAACCAATGAAATCATTTTTATCTAGAAATGAGGATGTTGGAGCTAGAAATAGAACTAAATCAAGTCATGTGTATTTTTTTAAGCTATGAAATTACTAACAACAAAAAAACGGAATGGGAATGCCATAGTTTCTCATGGCTGACATATTTAGAGGGTTTAGTAGTTGTTTACTTACAGCATCATCATTTCTAGTTATTGAAGTGATGCACCTCTGAATATGTGAGGCACATAAAATATCAAATAAACTATTTTATCATCTAATGGAAAGTTGAATATAAATATTATTTACACTGTTTTTGCCATTTGTTTCTAAATAATATGTTGAATTTTGACAAATATCATGTGCATACATATAAAATAATATAGTATTTATTAAAATGTTACCAATATGCATTGAAACAACCAGTAAAGGCCCCTTTACACACACGGAGATCATTGGGTGACCATTGAGGGACCATTGAGCGATCCAAAATTGGCCCGATCTCTCGATGATCTCTCAAAGCCCTGAAAAAGTCGTTTCTGTGCAAATGCTTGGGAGATCCTTGTGCTCTCATTGCGCCATCAAAATGCAAAATCTTGGAGTGAACTTAGCGCTCATTGAGTGCATATTGAAAGACCACTGGGACTTTGCTGAGCGACAAAGAGAGATCATGGGGAGATCTATGGAGATCGCTGAGAGATCAGGTGCGACCAAGGGAGATCATTGAAAGACCGGAAAGATTTGGCGTCCATTTAAAGATCCCTGAGAGATCATTGGGAGATCGATGAGACCGTTGAGCGCTCCTTAAGAGACCGTTGAGAGATTGTTTCCCTCGGCGATCGTTGAGAGATTGTTTTGGACGGAGTAAAAACTTTGAGGAGACCGTCGAGACCATTGGAAGATCTATGAGATCATTGAGAGATCATTGAGAGACCATGGCGATTGCTGGGCACTCATTGAAAGACCGTTGAGAGATCTGGCCATTTTTTCATCGTTCAACAGTCTCTCACTGGTCGTCACCTCTGTGTCATGGGGGTTGAATAAGAATGAAATTGAAGTAAGTTTATGAGTACAAGGAAGTATACAGATATTTCGTGCATCATGCCACTTTGCCTAACTAATTACTATGCAAATTAGGGAGCTAATTTCACTACATAATTTTCATGTGACGTCATACTACTATTTATAAATTATACAGTATGGAAATAGTAAACAAGATGACAAATATGATCGGAGACTATTTGCTAATCGACAAGATTTACTATATTCACAATTTGTAATAAAAATGAGAATTGTTTTTAAAGTTGGTATTTTCCTTTGGTGAGTGAAGCGGTTTACAATTTACTGACCTGCACATATTCCTATGCATAACTTTAAAATGTCAATTCACACGTTGATGCTTTCTTCTTATAGAGAAGTATTTAAGCTTGATATTAGTCTTAGATGATAAAGAGATTATTAACCTTGTGTCTTCAGATATCGTCTATATCATGCATTTAGTGATAATCTATATGTATTAGACTCGCTGAAGCTCATCTAATACAAAGATTATCCATGAGTGCAGGATATAGACGATATCTAAAGACACGAGGTTAATAATCTCCTTGTATTAAGCCAATGTTATTGACTACATAGTTTTATTAGTGGACATTCTGCTGTGAAGTGAGAGTGATTGAGATAAGTTACTGAATGCTGTACTTCCAGTAAGCAACAGCAATATTTCCATTGTGACTATGTAAACCTGTGAATGTATTTAAACATGTTATACAGATATTTTCACAATGTAGGTAGTTTTTCCAGGTGTTAATCCACAGGTATGAAATGTTCACCAGAATATAATTAAAGATTAACCCTTTGTCAAGCTATTCAACTGGTATATACAGATAGGTCACAGTGACTTTTCAAGGCAATCAATGACCTGCTGTATATTTGTATTATCTGTAAATATTTCTTTAAGATGGATCTGGTACCTCTGTTATGATGATGCCTAGCACATTAGCCATCTCCCTGCTGGATTAGGCATAAGTACTGCTCTTTAGGGCTACACTATACTACAATACTACACTATACTATACTACACTACTACACAACACTACACTACACTGCACTACTATACTATACTATACTACACTACTACACAACACTACACTATACTACACTACTACACTATACTACACTACTACACAACACTACACTATACTACTACACTATACTATACTACACTACTACTATACTATACTAGCGCTTAGAGCATGCACTAGTGGGTGGATTTAGCGCTTTACAAATATCCATATTATTATTATTTATTACTACTACACAACACTACACTACACTACACTACTACACTATACTATACTATACTACACTACACTACTACACAACACTACTACACAACACTACACTACACTACTATACTATACTATACTATACTATACTACACTACACTACACTACTACACAACACTACTATACTATACTATACTATACTATACTATACTACACTACACTACTACACAACACTACTATACGATACTATACTACTACACAACACTACACTATATTATACTATACTATACTATACTATACTATACTACTACACTACACTATACTACACTACACTACACTACACTACACTATACTACACTACTATACAACACTACACTACACTAATATACTATACTATACTACACTACACTACTACACAACACTACTATACTATATTATACTATACTACACTACTACACAACACTACACTACACTACACTATACTACACTACTACACTACACTACTACACTACACTACTACACTACACTACGATACCATACCATACCATACCCCTACCCATACCCCTACATATATTTTAAATATCCATCTTGTCAGGTTTTGTAGGAATGCATATTTTGAATTTCAATCTAATTAATTTTCATCCAGTAGGAAAGCTTATTTTAAATTTCCTTCCTGTCTGGTTTAGTATAAATGCATATTTTGAATTTCAATCTTATTAACTTTCATCTTATCAGGTTTAGTAGGAATGCTTATTTTGAATTTCGATCCAGTGTACATTTAAAGTTTCAGATAGAGAGACATTTAAGGAAGGACTACATCTGTCCAGTAATAGATATAACTATTTATGCACTACGGTGTGTTAGACCGCCCTGTTAGACCGCCCTGTTAGACCGCCCTGTTAGACTGCCCTGTAAGCCGATATTGACTCTGCTGATTAGTCTCCTGTCAAGGAAGCCATGACCAGAGAAAAATTCATTATCAGGATTGTACTGGAAGTGAAAATTTGTCACCTCAGCATGGTGCTACTTCAATTTGGTCAGTATTAACCCTATAAGCACTGACTAACTGGGTGCACATTAGTCTTCTTTACCGACTGTCGTAACAGTATATTTAGAACTAAGGCAATTTCAAGCAGCTAACAGTTTAATTTATCATGATTTTCTAAAACAAACATGCAGATTGTATCAATAATTTACCTTTTTTTTTTAGATGGTACATGGTTAAAAGTGTACACTGCATGAGTATTGGTTTGACATATCATTTGATGCTGTGTTCATGTTGTTATTACTTTGTGGAATTAAAAAGGACATTGATGTGTGCTATTCGTGATGAAACAATGGAGTTGTTTGGATGTTATTGCTTTTCTACGATACATGGGGAATACGCTTATTGGACAGGTGTTGTATTCTTGATGGTTTTCTATGTATGTCGCAGTAATCAAATAATTTCCTAAATGAGGTGCCAGTGGGAAGTTTTCACTGTAGATGCCAGCCTCTTGGGTTGGCAGTTAAGCATGATCGGGCCTGGCTAGTGTGTGGATGGCCGACTAAGACCCTGACACACAGGCTGAACAGTGATGTCACCATGGGCAAGTGACTTGGTTCCAAAATGCCTCTGTTCACCCAGCATTTGATTGGGTACCCAGTAGGATGAGCAGACAATTTGAATGCTGACCTTATAGCACATGAAACACAGCAGTTTGCATAGTATTTTCCCCAGGGAGTTGACACTGATCCATTGACCAGGGTAATAATGTTGTGCTACAAGAATGATTTTGATCTTTATTAATATACAATATTATTATTATTATTATTATTATTATTATTATTATTATTATTATTATTTAATTGTTCCATAGTTTAATCATGGTATGACTTAATATGCATACTTTTGTTGTATAGTTGTTAAACCCATTTTGAAAAGTAAACGTATGATAAAAACCACAATTACCATGTAATACTTTCACGTTGGCTATGCCACCCTTGTTGTGTAACACCTGACAACCAGGAATTATTTAGCGTTATTTTGGTGATATTTTCTCCAGCAGTCAACATCAATCAGGATTTAGTTTTCTCCACTTACTGCTGCCAAATCAAATTAATAGATAACTAATGCAACATTTATTGATTAGTGAAATAATGGTTTTTCACCTGCCTCAATGCTGACTGAGGAGTTCTAGTGGCACCACAGCCACTGGTAGCCACAACACACACAGCAGCGGGGAACTTACAAACAATTTGAACAATAATATTTTTTTGGAAAAAAATAACTGATTATTCATAAAATATTCTGCCACGCAAATGATTTGCTAATAATGAGAGTAGCATTGTCTCCTCCTGCAATTAATGGCATAGAAGTCAGTAGCATTTATTTCCTGATGAATGATAGTTGCAGTTGCTGCATAGATGAATGCGCTAAAATACTTTAGCATTATTCAACTGTTGTCTTTTGTAACTGTCATAAGAAATGAAACATTCATTCCTTAATTAGCAGAATAATCTATGTTAAATGCACAGTATATTTCAACAGAAAGAAAATGTTATATTTTTGTATAGATTACTAGTATGTGTATCAATATTGTCAATGCTACTATGATATGTTCAGTTACAAATATTATTATGACATATTCAGTTGTCAGTTATATGTTACTAAGTTATCAGTTGTATGTTACTATGTGTTCAGTTATATGTTACGACAGTATATTCAGTTACTTGTTACTATATGTTCAATTTTAAGTTATGTTTTACTTGTTACTATATGTTCAATTTTAAGTTATGTTTTACTTTGGTATATTCAATTCTCAGTTACTATGGTATATTCAGCTATGAGTTACATGTTACTATGATATATTCAACTATGAGTTACATGTTACTATGATATATTCAGCTATGAGTTACATGTTACTATGATATATTCAGCTATGAGTTACATGTTACTATGGTATATTCAGCTATGAGTTACATGTTACTATGATATATTCAGCTATGAGTTACATGTTACTATGGTATATTCAGTTACTGGTTGCTGTTGCAGGTGTTGTCACTGGGTGCGGAAGTGTTGCCGGAGTACAAGCTGCAATCACCACGGATACATCGCTGCACTATCCTGCACTACTCGGCGTTCAAGGCCGTCTGGGACTGGATTATCCTCCTCCTGGTGATCTACACCGCCATCTTCACGCCGTACGTGGCCGCGTTCCTCCTCAGTGAGGAGAAGAAGAACCGTGTCCGCGAGACCATGCAGGAGAGGTACTCCAACCCTCTCACAATTATAGACCTCATTGTTGACATCATGTTCATTATTGATATCTTGATAAACTTCCGCACGACGTACGTGAACAAAAATGATGAGGTGGTGAGCCACCCTGGAAAGATCGCCGTACACTATTTCAAGGGTTGGTTTCTCATCGATGTCGTCGCAGCCATTCCATTCGATCTCCTCCTGTTTGGGTCTGAAACTGATGAGGTAACTATCCCAATTGTCTTTATCTCAGCCTTAGGTCATTATCTCACCCATATGTATCTCACCCATGGATCTGTATCTCACTCACCCATATCAGTGTACTCATTGTAAAATCAGCATTCAATTCTGTTCATTCCTTACAAAGTCCATGTGACTTGTGACTTGTTTGATGAAAAACATAAACTGGCTATATTTCTTAGTATTATTTAAATACCGTATATTGTGGGGTATAAACCCATATTTGGGTATAAGCCCACCACCCTATATATATATATACATATTCTGACCAAATATGTATGTTCCTATTTCAGACCACAACACTAATAGGACTATTAAAGACAGCACGTTTGTTAAGACTTGTTCGAGTAGCCAGAAAGTTGGACCGGTATTCGGAATATGGTGCTGCTGTCTTGTTGTTGCTAATGGCAACCTTTGCTCTCATTGCTCATTGGTTGGCTTGTATTTGGTATGCAATTGGGAATGTAGAGCGGCCATATTTGTCCGAACCAAAGATTGGTTGGCTGGACGACTTGGCGCGACAGACTCACCAGTACTACTACAAGAACGTGTCCAGCAGTGGGCCCACCATCAAGTCCAAGTACATCACGGCACTGTACTTCACCTTTAGTTCTCTGACCAGTGTGGGCTTTGGAAATGTCTCCCCGAATACAAACTCGGAGAAGATATTTTCTATACTCATCATGTTAATAGGATGTAAGTATTGCAGGTCTTAGGTGGATGAATGGATGTATGGATGAATGATGGTTGAATGGAAGGAATGAAGGATGGACAGACAGAAGCACATATGATGGTTGAATGGAAGGAAGGAAGGATGGACAGACAGAAGCACAGATGATGGTTGAATGTATGGATGGAAGGAAGAAAGGATGGACAGACAGAAGCACAGATGATGGTTGAATGGAAGGAAGGAAGGATGGACAGACAGAAGCACAGATGATGGTTGAGATGGATTAAATGATAAACAGATTGTGAGGTGGCACTGTTAGCTACAATCTTGCCCTGGTCCAGTATCTGCTCTATGATGGAAATCATAAGGATGTTGTACATCAGTACTCAGCACAGCTCTCTCCATTGGTGCAGGGCCACCAGCCAGTGATTATTGACCATAATACATAGTAGTTGTAGTTTCTCATATCACATATTGCTATATCACTGAAATGTTGTGGTAAATGGTATTAAGAGGTAATGGTATGTGTGTAATTGATAACCTGTGTATGTGTGTATATTGATGGTCTGTGATTGTGTGTTTCAGCTCTAATGTACGCCAGCATCTTTGGTAATGTCAGTGCCATCATTCAGAGGCTGTACTCAGGAACAGCAAGGTACCACACTCAGATGTTGAGAATCAAAGAATTCATCCGATTTCATCAAGTTCCAAACCCTCTCCGTCAAAGACTAGAAGAGTACTTCCAGCATGCATGGTCTTATACCAATGGCATTGATATGAATATGGTATGCCAACTTTTATGTCCTATATTCTACACTTTAAAATGCATTGCAAATGTTGATAACATACTTTATCTCTTGAGCATGGTAAGTAAATTGTAAATATCATCTTTCATGTACTTCTAGTATCCATGAAAATAGCTGTTATATAGGCTAGGGCATCTGCAGTTGTCTTCAGTAGGATGGTTAACAAATGGTTGTCAGAAACTAGATAGAGTGATTGCAGTAGGTGTACATATTGACACATCTTTGCTTACTGTAAATAAGGAAATTAATGCGAGCAGGAAATTAATGCGAAAAATGCGATTGGCTCATGGTCGCATTTAATTCCTGCGCATTAAATATATTCTGTATTTTCAAGCCGAACTGACTATTGTGTTCCCTAATTTCGTGCACTTGTCCATAGCTTGAAACTGATCAAATGTATAAGGTTGTTGCCACCAGGTATTAATTTGGTTGTGTTGTGATAATAATATACTAGTACGTAAAATTAGTTTACTTCAATATAAATGACAAAAGAAAACAATACGTACACAATTTTTTTGGGTATATCAGTCATACATCAAATACACTATCTTCCTCAAGACAAATAACAGTTACATATACAAAACTAATAACAATTACTGATCCATGAACATTATCTCTTATATAATGCTCAAAATAAATACAAAGTATTTTCGTGTTGGTATTGTCATCACAAAGAAACAGACAGAATAACACAATAGTTTCTTAATTGCCAGACAGCTTACGTCTTCAAACATACTGGAATATGATCACGTGATCGGAAGTCTAATCAACAAGTCCGGCCAAATGCCATCCACACTTGATGCACACTTTGTCTTTAGACAGAGTGTCAAAGGTGTTCATCATCCATTGAGCATGAAGGAGCTTCATGGCTCTTATACCCCAAGTGTCACATTTTGAGTTAATCTAATTACCAGTTCTCTTATTAGTCTCATCCGATTAATCCCCTCTATGCAAAAACATATTTAAAGTAAAATAACCACTTGACATTGAAGAGCCGCCTATCAGTTACTGATAACTAACACTGATGGATGAACACGGTATTAAAGTAGTGAACTGATATGTGTGCGTATGAACCGTTTGAAAATAATTTCATTATGGAAAATAATGAAAGGTACGTCCGAGTGAAAAAACGTGAATAGAGGCACGGTCGCTCACCTTTATCTGGTGGTCGCATTTATGTCTAAACTCTAGAGGTCGCATTAAATTAGTGGCGCATTAATTTCCTGATTTACACTGTCCTAAGCATGTTTACCAAAAATAGTTAAAAAATCTATTTTTTTTCACTGCATCTGTCTAAACAAACAACTCTGTTATTCCAGTTTACATTTCCAATTCTTATGTCAGTTTGTGATATATTCTTCTATCATGATGTTTTACCCCATTCTTCAGGTGTTGAAGCCACGCGTCTCACTGAAGAAGTTCTACCTAAACTGCTGAATGAAATCCTTGGCCATGAAATGGTCAAATACTCCAATGTCCGCATACATTTTTCAAGAGGCGAGTATGAAATGACATATTTCTATTCTGATACTTAATGATATTAATTAGATACATACCCAGGATACATGTTAAGATAGGCATCAATTTTCTTTTTTAAAATCTATTATCTAGTTGCAATTTATTCTATCAATTTTGGTAAACTGCAGGTTAAAGCTATGGTATACTGAATGTTCAGATGCACTAAGATGGTTGCTAGGCTGGTGGAACTGGCAATAAGAATCTGGTATGTTTGTTTTCCTGCAGGGCACAAGATGGTTGTGAAAATGGACATGCTTCAGTTCAGCACGAACAACGCATTCTTCATGGACTACCTCATCTCCAACTGTCTACGCAGCATCACCCCACTCCGCATACAAGTCTCAACACTGCATATCAGGCATGTCTATTTGTATGGGAATAGCTACACAAGTCTTCCCAGTCGACTGTTTGTAGAAGGGGGGAGGGGGGGAGATTACTTAAATACTCTGAATATTGGCGTCGACACGGAAATATTTTCATTAATATCTCGACAACACGGTTCTTCTCATCGTTGGTTCTTTTTGCTTTTAACCGCAGTGTTTAAAATTGCTGAATGGTTAATTTTCCCAGATTTTTCGTTATTTCCCTTTGATGTCCAGGAAGTTTGTTTTCTTCTGGAGTTTCTGCCGAAACGCTATGCATGTACCAATTGTTATTATAATAATTTTAATGTCTTGTCACAGGTCCGAGTTGATGGTTGGCGATGAAATTATGGACTCACTAGCTCCATTCATAGTGCTAAGAGGGCAAGACATAGAGGTACGTTAGCACTTTTATTCCTCGTATGATGGAATTAGGTATTGTTTCTCAACAATTTCATGTGAAATTGTTTGAAATAATATGCCTGAAATCTAGCCTTATATAATCTATTATATATATTTTTTTATTGCACCTTACATGATAGTATTATTTGCCTATTTGAGTGTGTGATATCTCAAGGTATTATTGAACCTTCAACTGAAGCGTCAAAAAATGTATTTCTGATTGCATTTGTACAATAAATTTCTTAATACATTGTATCCCACTTTTTTTTTCTATCCCCAGACACTAGAGGGAATATCGCTACGTCAGTTGGAAGAAAATGTGTTCTTTATCATAGCTCCCGATCTTAAAAAGTTTTCTAATCTGCGATCCCTGGACCTGCAGGACTGTAACATATACCTCCACGAGGGAAAGACTCGGAGTTGTACCACAGGCAGGCAGCAGATTGTGAACACGCTGGCTTGCTTCGAGCATCTGGTCAGACTGGACATAGGCTTTAATTACATTGTTGGCTGCCTGTCTGAAGTGCTCAGTGCATTGCAGAAACCCCTAGAATACCTCAGTATCAGGGGCTGTGACATCGGTGAGGACGATTTGGAGGCATTGTCGAGGTCCAAACATGCTCCGTGTATGCGCGAGCTGAACATCAGCAAGCTGTGCCAATTCATGATATTCGACACCAGGCGGATATCACCGTCCTACCTCCTCAAGATCCTGAAAAACTTCCCGGAGCTGCGCATCTTGAACCTGTCGCAAAACCACCTGTCGGACGCATCGATCACCGACTTCTGTCAGACGTTGTCGAAGACGCTGACCAACCTGAAGATGTTGGACATTTCTGCCAACGTGCTCGCCCCCGAGAGCCAGCTAGACATCACGCGTGCCTGTGCCAATGTGAGAACTATGCAGAAGCTGAAGCTGACGTGTGTGTCGGGGTTCATGGAGGAGGCGGAGCAGCCCCTCAACATGGACGTCAACTGTGAGATGAAGCAGAAGCTGGTCAAACTGCTGGATGCCATGGGCCGGAGTGATGTGGACATCGAGGTGGTCAAACTCTCTCAAGCAATATTCGTGGACTTTGTCGACATCATCGACATCCTTAGGTGAAAGTCGACAGTGTTGTCGTCATTCTCAGTTGAATGGTTGACACGCTCGGGTTAATCTGTGACTTGTTGGCCCTCCGGCCCATCAGCCGTCAAGCATAAAGTCTTGATCTCTGGTCTGTATGTCAAGGAGGAAAGCCTGTTGTGCTCCTGCCATTATGTCACTGCAAATTCAGCAATAGTGTGTCATCCGTGCGATAGTGCGTCATTGACAGTGTGATTGTTTATCATAGACGGTGCAATTGCTTATCATTGAAAGTGCAACAGTGTCATTGCTTGAAAATATGTGAAAAGTTGGCGTGAATGTGTACTTTCAGGCACAGTTACCAAAGATTAATCAGTGATGATGAAACTGCTTTGGAAATATTGCATTATTTAGTTGTCAATGTCACATTCTTCATTTCCCCCATTAATATAATAAGTGGCATAATTTATTAATGTACCGCAGTAGTTATTGGAACTTTTTTCCAAATGTAACTGGCACATGTGTAGTACATGTTGGGGTTTGCTACTTTGTTGTCATTATTAAACATGTTTAACAGTTTAAGATGTAAGAAGCTTCAGATACTTAGATTCTTATTTTTTTATGGCCTAATCAATTATGGCTGTTCCATTAACATATGTGGTACTACACAAATGCACATATTTCTTTTTAGGAAGACTTCTATAAAAGAAAGGGAAAATATATCCATTATACACATGTATACTTCTATATGTACATGTCTACAAAATATATTTTCAGCATACTGCCCTTACTATTGACTGTATGAAATGCTTTGACATGTGCTCTGGGGCACTGCATACTTCGTACCTATGGGCTGAGATATCAATGCATGGAGCTGGAATTTGGTATTTCACTAAAAATAAGTGCAAAAACAGTAAAAGTCTGCTTAGAAATTTGACATCCACCTACAGGGATTTCTTCACAAATAGGAGTGAATGCCCCATAGAAGAAGTGTTTGTTGCGAGGTCAATAATTCTTCATTTGTTGTAGCATTCTATATATGTTTTACTGAAACAGCCCTTATAATAATTGTCTTCCTAGATCATAATCGTCCAATAAAGAGTAACATTCAGGCATTGAAATTAATACAATCAAATATATAATTAGCTTGTAAGTAGCACATCTAAGCTTTGGCAAATTACTCCAATGTTCAGTGTTATTCCAACCATCTCTGGAAATTTTAATAATATTCTCATGATTCTTCACAGACTTAATTTCATAATGATCGAATGAATGTGTTGCTTTGATTTTCTTAAAATGACAATTTTTCATTCTGATACTATTATTAACATGTGAGAAGAATATGACTACCGGTATATGTAATTTTATCATGTGGTCACAAAGTGCTCAATTTCTCCAATCACTCCAACAGGTAAAGCAAATGCTGAAATTATAATATTGAACAGTTGAATATCTGTATTTTGTCATGAATATTGTTTAATGAGGAGATTTCTCACACCAAATACGATGTCAACTTATTTTCAGGGATATGCTCTACTTTTATAGTCCTCTCAAATCTCTGGCTGAAAGAAGCATTCTTTAAATGATATATTGCATAATATATATTAACAATTAATTTTATGGTTTGTGAATATGCAATAATAAATATTATTCAATATTCATGGTGGATATCTACTGTGTTATAACGTGGTGGATATCTACTGTGTAATAACGATTCCATAATCAGCAGTGTTGATTACATCTTTTTATGTTTCTTGTGCTTAGGTGAAATGTACACGTTTTCGATTGCTCGTTCGCCCTCTTGATAAAGCTGTGTGTCTGCAGTTATTAATGGTTTATTACATTAATATTATATTGAATAATTAGAATAACCCACTTGATATTAGTGATTACGAAAAATATGTCCCTCATGAAATTAATGTTCAAAGTTCCTCACTAAAGCTCGGAACTGTGAACATTAATTTCACTCGGGACATTTTCCGTATTCACTCATACCGCGTGGGTCACTCTTTTAATGGTCTATCGGTACATACTTTATAGCACATGATAATTACATGTTTATTTGTATGCCAGTTGTGTTAATGATAATTACAGTATCAGAATGATGACAAGACTCTTGGCATTTTACACCGTTACAATATCAAGAGTGGTTATTTTATTTGGAAACCTATTAAATTAAATACATAGAATATGTTATTTTGTTGTTAACCAGTGTTGGTTAATGAAGACAAGCTATGGTAATAAAAATTATGAATTAAGCATTAGAGAATATGTGGTACAGACTTGCTGCTCATATTCCGATACAATTTCTGGTCTTCGTTGCTGTAAAAGTGTGCTACATCTGTTTCTGCTGCTGACTACTCTATATTCTTAATGTAGTACATCTACATGACTGTGAAAAGATATGTAAATAATATTTCCATGTGACATCACCGTGATAGCAGTACTCACTGTTATGGAACTTTGCGTATGTCAGTTGTGATAATGCTCACATGTTTATCAGATGGTGCATGATTGAAGAGTAAAGCATTGAAATTGAATTTGTGTTTGTTATATTGATCTTTTGCAACAGTTGAACAAGCTATTGAACTCCGATTGCCTTCCTCTCTTAAACTTTGAAATCCTTTAATTAATGGTTATGATAGCTGTGGTTCCGTGTCTCTATTTGTGCCACGTTACTATTTACTATGTTTACCACATCTATGAAACATTCCACATCAAACAATGGTAACAATTTCATATACTGAAGGTAACATTTGAAGCAAAACCAGTATTTTTTGGCAGATGTATAAATTAAAGTCTTGTATTTCTTGGAATAATGCAATTTTGAATGTATAACATTTAGAACTGATAATTGAGGGTTACTTGCCACTATTAAGACAGGTACATGTGATTAAAGTGAAAAGTAAGCATATTTTGTTTTGTTGAAAAGTAGGGTGTACTTCAAGCAAAACCATAATGCAGAAAATCCTTGCAAAAAAAGATGTTAGAAAAATTAAAGGACTGTAAGGTATCTTGTTGGAAAATGTTTATTAGTGTTTCATTCTGTCAACAGTTCAACAATTTAACCATTAATTGTATACATTGCACTCAATAATGGGTATAACCACCTCAGCTTCAAAACAAGTTCTTGACATTGGCACATTAATAACACACCAGTTTATTCAAGAAAGCCATCGGCAAATTGTTAAAAGTAATATGCTTTATGATATTATCCTCAAAACAGTATTATTTAACGTGACTTAAATAATGTAAACAGTGATGACATATTCAGTGTTGCTTCAAATGATACGTTCAGTATATTTGGAAATAAATTAGAAGCACTTTAAAAATAAAAATAAATTAATTGGGATATGATTATTTTAGTTTAGACAAGTTATTTATCTTTTTCATTGAAAAGTGTCACAAAAGATTAGTGAAGTGGGACCATTGTTGATGTCATGTAAAATTCCCCGGAAGTAGTGTACACGATAGAAATATAATTCTTAATTACCTACAGGATAAGCAATGAATTAAGCCATAGCATAGACTTAAATAAAAAGCAGTGACCAAAAATGATTAAAGAAATCATTATAGAACGTTATTTATATACACTGAATGGTTTTTGAAAACTGGCATGTACACGACTTCCTATGCATCTTCCCTTTGTACAATACGCGCATGCGTACATCAATCCCGGCACATAGTTTCCGTTTTTGGACGCAGATACATGTGAACAATTTTTTTGACCAACAATGAGGTATTATTGATGGAATGTGCCATATATGAATTGTAATCTTGATCACCCGTTGTTTAAATGACGCTATATTATGTTGTGCACGACATAAATGCATAGTTTTGTTTAGAAATTATGCTGTAACTGGTAAGGTAACGCGTCCTGAAATTCGTGTGAACAGAAAGTTGCATGATATTTTACTTGAAGCTTGCTATGTTCTTAGTTATCAGGTTATGGATAAAGCAAGCGATCTATGAGCATATTACTAAATGTAAAATTGACTATGGTATCAGAACGGTGAAGCTTTTGGTTGTAAACAATAAAAGTGAAAGGGGACGTTATCATCGGTAAAGGTTGGCCCTGTTTATGGCCGGGTAGTGATAATGTTTCGCTATACTCACTTCACCGGCCATAATCCTCCTATAGAGGCTATGGGAGCAAAGTACGACGCAAACTCCATCGGCCGACAACCTGACACCAAATCTCAAAATTCTCCTCGAAATGCACATGTCATCAATCAAAATTGACCTCCGTAGATAGATAAGACATCGCTTTGTTTAAATCAGCCATCATTTTTTACGTACCTTATCGGAATAATTCACTAGTGCCTTTCAAACTCGTTTCATCCATCGTATCCTATGTCAGTGTTGGCGCATGCGTTTCATTAATGCAGGTTGATGTGAAAAGTCGAAGTCTAAAACTAAATAGTTTAAACATTGTCACCGTGATTACTGCCGGAACTGTTTTTGCGGTAATTACTCTGCATTACATCTGTAACATCATTCACTGATGTGATGTTTTGATTGGATTGGCCATTATCTATTTGGCTGAGAAGCTCTGATGGTCATACCAGCATGGGATTGGATTGACGGTAGAGGTATCAGTTTTCTAAAACTGGTCAAGCACAGCTGGTCAAGTGTGCAAATGGCTTAAGTGAAAAATATGACATGTATTCGCACATACGTTGGTATCGTTTGATGGAGTGTCCATTTATCTATCTAAACTGCACTTACTTGTAACTTTTTAATGTAGGATAATGACGGATTGGACTACCGAAGACAACGTGGTATCAACTTCTGATAGTCTATAGTTCAATAGTCTATTTTTAACACAAGCACGTATCCAGGCAATCAGAGCTTGGCACATAAATTCTGTTGTCAAACTCCTTACAGTGTTATCCAGCTGAGTCTGAGTGTATGACGACTGCCTTCAGTTGGATGATGCTGTAAGCATTGTATAGCACACTCTGATTGGCTGGATACTCGCTATTAATGATGAATATACTGAATGTTGATGCCTACCTCGTCTTCGGGAGTCCCAACTGTAATTATCCTACGTTAAAGTTATAAGTAAGTGCAGTTTAGATAGATAAATGGACACTCTATCAAACAATACCAACGTATCTGCAAATGCATGTCGTATTTTTCCATCCTAGTTTTGATAGACCTGTCCTTCTGCTGTCAATCTAAGAACCACGCAGATATGACGGTCAGAGCTTTTCGGCCTAATTATCTATCAGACTGAATTTATGGAATAGCGGGTGGACAGCTGATGGAACAACCTGGATATTTCCGTGAATAAAATTTGGCTGTATCTCGGTTTCAAAATATATTTCATGATTGCACAGACATCTAAACTTCAATTTTACAACCAAATACATCAATTATGATGACCATTTTTGCGATAATTACTTTATTCAGTGACGTGCTGTTGTGATTCCTAGTTTTCCCATGGTCTCAGCTGTTCATTTGTTTACCAGCTGTTTACTGGCTAGTGTTTACATAAGGCATCTACGTGTGTTATCCAACAGGTCAAGTACAGCATGTTTAGGAACATGACTTCAGTAATCAGTAAGGATTTCACTCCAATGAAGTTTCATCAAATCAGAATCTATTTCACACATGTATTCCTTGATCATTAGTCAAGAAATTAAATACATCTGTATCATTATGTAGCCTCGATCAATCAATGATAACCCCACATTCTTAATTTATATATCCATAATGTCATGATAAAATGTATAATTACGTGTTTCAGAAATTTACGTGGCCGCGGTGGACCCCCGATGAGGGGAGGTATGAGACCATCTCACCCGCCATTCAAACCTGGACCTCCGTAAGTGTGGCAGTGTCACCATTGTAACTGCTACTGGTAAAATAGTAGCGTAACCAGATTTTATCTAAACATGCTAAACCTTGTCTCACAAATAGGAAGATTCTATTATGTTTTTGTCAGTATCCTGATCATGTTATATGTATCTGTTGTGTATTGTGTTTTATCACCCAATACTATGTATGTGCAGTATATATCACTTGTGAGAGATCAGCGATATCTACAGGCGATATCTACTGCTGTAGATATCATTTGACCCAATTAGTGGTTTATTTGATTGTTCTACCATTGTG
>JAUTBT010043199.1:0-16927 GCA_032361225.1 Lepetodrilus schrolli | reverse complement strand
CCCCCCCCCAATACGCACATCTGTGTTCGAGTCCAGTCATAGAAATGTCAAGAGGTTTTACGCAGAATGTCAGTCGGGGAAAAAAACAGGATCATTGAGAATATCGAATGACGGTGGAAATCTAGCTTGTACCAACACGTGGAGAAGTAGAGGAATACACTCAGATATTTACAGTCATCTCCGCAGTTAACACAATTCCTGGAAAGCACTGAAGTATGGGTGGGATCGGACATTTTGGATATGATCCCAATATTCTATATAATGTTGTCTGTTTAACACCATCATGAATGCCGGCTCCAACTACTACTACTACTACTACTACTAACTACTACTAACTACTAACTACTACTACTAACTACTACTAACTACTACTAACTACTACTACTACTACTACTACTACTACTAACCAATCAACTATCATGAACTTTGATTTCTAACATCTTCAATGTTCTATTCAACCAGAGATACCACATATATTAGCGTTCAATATTAATCCAATGAGATGATCATTCTATAATGTCTTTTGGGATCATTCTACGAGAAGCCAGACTTATTGTATTGTTAGCAAATATCTTAAACAATACAAGACTGACCATTATATGTAACTTTTTACGGTAATAATATATACCTAAAATAAATATATTCAACCCATACTTAATAAAATAAACAAAAAAGCATATTTTTCTTGGTAAAAAATTATCAATAAACATAATAACTTCAGGCATTAGAAAATATGTTTTAACTCTCTCCCTGCTGGACACGCACTGCTCTGCCTGGAGAGGGTTAAAGCATACAGTATTATTTTTCTTAAATATGATGGATTTGTAAATAATATCAAATTAAATATAGGATTATCAAGAATTATATATATATGATATACTATCATCAAATTTGTTAAAAAGAAATTCTAATTTTTAATCAATTCAAGCAAAGGGAAACAGGAAATTTGGTTTAAAAGCACATGTGGGGAATCGTACAAATAAGTGTTTTCATTGAACATGTTCAATAAAATGAACATTTGAAAGCACGAAGCACAATGCTACTGGTACAGAAAGTCAATGTCACACAAACCTAATCTTAAAGACTGTTTGCATGGCTGACTTCTATTATTATAAAGATAAAATCTTGACAAACGTCAATACATTATGTTGAATTACATCCGTCTTTCCCCAATTTAATGATGAAATGTTAGTAAAAATTGTAGCTTGTACCAGTTAACTCTGTACCCATCCAGTTATTTAAACAAAACAAAAATGTCAGCCTCTGCTGTGGTATTAATTAGGACATAGTTTGATTACATTAATTCCTATGAAATGTTTCATATTCCTTATTTTATCATACAATTTATATATATCATTTTTTAAATTATCCATTTTGTTTTATAGGAGAAGAAAATAATAATTAATTAAAGTACAATTTGTATTTGTAGTAAGATAAACATATTTAATAGTCAATTTTAATGCAAATAAATATTTTTTAAATGCAATTTTAACTGTTCATAACATGGTTGAGTGAGTGATTATGGAGTTTAACATCGCTGCGGGAATCTTTCACCCATTTGCGAAGATTAAAAGATGTTAAATTACTAACATATGTTGTGGGTTTCCTCCTGTACTAAACTGACAAGCCATGATATAAGTGAAATAATCTTGAAAGCAGCTCTAAACCCCAATTTAAAAAATAAAATAATTTGTTGTTTTTTAAATAGCATAAATATACAATCAAAATATTAATATTGGGTATATAAATTTTAATTTGAGTGAGTGATTATGCAGTTTAACGTCGCTGCGGGAATATTTCACCCATTTGCGACGAAATTTTAATTTGAAAATTAGCATATATCACAACATAAATATAAATATGCATGTATATAAAAATAGATACAAATATAAATTTATTAAATATAAATAATTTTCACAAAATAATGATTATCTCCACCTTGTGTTTATAACATAGACACAATAATCCCAAATACTCCGATAGTTTCCCAAGATTACACACTCCTTTCCTGTTACGCTTCAGTCCCAGAATGGAGCGAGACAAGTCAACCAATCATTGGGCAGTATTCTAGTTTCCTCACGCATTTCGACAATAAAAGTGCCGTTAGTCTCGGCAAATGGCCCCATCTCCCTTCACAGTAGGCTAAATACTCCAAGCCTTGCATAAAATGTTTTATATTACGCCTTAATCTAAGGTGGATAAAACAGGGGCCATTTTTCAAATATTCACAACACTGTGATCGCAATTAAAGTGTATGATATCCCAGCAGAAGGGAAGGTATTAAGTCCTTATCGTAATCGGGTTAATGTCAGTTTCGAATCGCGGCCACTTGAACAAGAATAGGGATGGAGACGGGACCTTGTTAGCACGAATTTCCAGATTGGTCGCAGAATAATTCACAGATTGGATCTGCCGAAATATTATTAGAAAAGGTCTCCAATAACACAATCAATACAATGGGCTTGACAATACAGGCGTACAATTTTTACAATAATAACAGAGATGTACTTCACATGGATGTGTCATGTTAGTGAAATGTTGTATGAAGAAGACCATTACAAATACATGTACTTTTTAGATACATTAAAAAAAAAAGCAGTTTTACTTGAATGATTTCTAATAAGAGTTATATCACAAGAGAAATTATATCAAATGTACTTTACATGCTTGACAGACACCGATAGCAAAAGGATTGAAACTTATTATGAAAAAAACCCTCCCCAAACTGCTTCAACTATAATGAAACTTACGACCAACAACCAAAACGCTTTTCATGATAATTGTGCAGCTTCTTATTTGTATGCATGTGCAATTCACCCTCACCATGCTGGAAGCAACTGAAGATGGCATAAAGAGCAGTGCCTGTGCCTCATCCAGAAACGAGAGGGTTAAAGGTGTACCTGTGTATTTTTAATGAATCTGGAATCATTTTCAATCACTTGGTTAAACATTTTTTTTATATTATTTATTTTTTTAAACAACAACAACTTGACCTAACATTATCTGTGGAACTCTCCTCCATAGAAGTAAGAAAATGGTGCAGTGAGATCCTTACAGAGACCACTGTAATAGTGGAGTTTAAGAATAGAACATAAACAGGATCACATGACCTGTGGAACAGGATCACATGACCTGTGGAAGCTCAGTGGCCAATTTAATGGGACCCAACATGAAAACATGTACAATGTGTGAGGCAGTTCCAGATCACGGGTATTCCGGATCACGCTCTCACTTACTCACTCACAATAATGCAGACGAAGTGTCTGCTGTTCTTTCTAGACTATATTTCATGTAATAAGTCTAGAAACAACGGCAGAATCTTCGTCCGTATTATTGTGAGTATGTGAGAGCGTGATCCTGAAAACCCGTAATGAGGAACTGCTTCATGCACTGTACATTAATATCACATCAATAATGTGGACAAAGTTGTTTTTAAATTGGGTTTTAGTCCCGCTTTCAAGATTCTTTCACTTATATCAGTAAACCTGTGAACATCGGCTGGTACTGACAGACCAACGATGATAACTACATTGCCACAGTACAGACAGCACATCGTATCAATATCGCGTCAGAAAGGTAACTTTAGCGAACATTGATCCTGGGCTCCCGGGGGGGCTGGATTTGAACCCGGAACCTTTGTCTCAGAAGTCCAACACTCTACCATTGCGCTAACTCTCATCCCTCGGATAATGTAAACAGAACTGAAACTGGAGGATTAGAAAACAAGAAGCGTGGATTGAATTGGTGTTTTACGGTAACAATTCACCCATACACAACAAAAAGCATTAAATAAGTACCGTAGACATGAACACATATTTTATACATCCTGGTACCTGACAAGAGCGATAAACTCATACAGACAACTGCAGATGACTGCGTTTGTAAAACTACGTCTTCAATTACGAACTAAGACATTCACGATGCCTGACAAGCAACATCCTGTTCCAAGATAAACAACTAACAAGTCGGCAGAACTGATACTTTTCTAATTGGTAATCGACAAATGTTTATTCTACAAGACAGATACATATGGCCGACACAGGGGTGATAATTTGCTAACTTTCGCATTTGTAAATATGTACCGTAATTACCCTAATAATTTGAACCCTCTAATAGTTCGAACACCTAAATTAATCGCTGAAAATATTTGTTTTCTGACCTTAAATATACGAACATGACCATTAAACAAAATATGTAATTTTCTAATTATTCGAGCACAATAAAAAAATATTTTTAAATTTACGTATTTATATATAATGTATTATATATTTTTTAAATCCGTTATTTAATTACCCTTTCATTTACAACCATATTTTGTACTTTCATTTTGTTGTCCCTAATTATATGAACACAGATCATTTAAAATGTTTGTACTAATAATTCGAATAGCTACACATTTAATTATTTTCTCCTGTTTGAATTATTCGGGTAATTACGGCATGTAGCTGATCAACAGGTTTGAACATTCTCGTTTTTAAGTCTTTCATACATGTAACCAAGGGCAATAGCAATAGAAAGTTCTGAAACCTGTTTTAAAAACTCAGAACATACTGGTAGTACCCACTGACCGATAGGCAAGATGTACGTCTACTGCGCCAATTGAAAAATAATTTGTTTATTTTTAGTGAACATTAATGCTGTTGTTTCTTCATAAACTGGTCAAATTCGTACCGTGTTAAAAAATATACTTCAATAGTGGGAAATGTAAAACTATTTGACCTACAAATTAAACTGCATTATCAACTCTAATCGGAACTAAAAAAAATTCTGAACTATTCTCAAAGACAATATATTAAATACATAATTCCAAACATATCTTATTCATATTACAAGTACATTATTTTTCAAGATCAGGATATACATATTCAGATAATGTAAAATATCATTAAAGCAAAACATCGAATGAATTCATTAAGTCTGTGGTTATTACTAATATTTCACCCCACTCCTCGACAGGAAATAACATAATTTTAAACTTCCTGAGCAGATTAGAACTTGTTTTGATTTCCTTGTTAAAGTCATTCCTATGAAAACACCATGGCATGTTCCATAATTATACGACTATAGGTCAACAGTTCTCAATAAACATTCATTGCTGTTTGTTAAGAATAAGCCAGTTCGGAGTTTTGAATACGCACAGAATATGTATGCACATGTCAAAGGTGAAAGCACATTATAGCCTTGTAATAATGCTATTAAAATGCATATCACAACCACCGGAATACTATACAAACACGTAATCCAAAATAGATATAAAAAACACCATGCATTTTAATTCTAGTGCCTCAGACAGATATCGTTCATGTCTGTTAACCTTTGACATGCGCACGCATATTTTTTGCATATTCGAAACTCCGAACTGGCTTATCTCTGGTTGCCTCCAGCATGGAGATGGTTAAGAATAGAATATGTACTGCAAAGTGCAAGTTGTTGTTTAATTATTGATCAATGGTTTGTAACCAACATGATACAAGCCTATGTGTAAGTGGTTACCGTATATATGTGCTAAATTCCAACAGATTCATCAAAGGGAGATAATCCCTATGTAAAGCTGGAACATCCAGGGGATTATCACGTACTGCACCCCAGGCCCGAGATTACGAAACATGTTTGAGTATGATTCAATGCTCGTTCAAAATATATATGGGGATTTGTAAACAAACCTTTTGAGGAGCATGACAATTGATATCATACCCAAAAAGGATTTGGTAATCTCGGGGTCTGATAGTTATTCAATGACTTTTACATGGCATCCATATTTTTTAAACATATTTTCTCTGGTAAGTTTTCATCATGTCTTGTCACTTTTCACGACATTTTACCTACATGTTGTCCTCAATTCTCCATTGATAAATAAAAATATAGTTCAAGGGGAATGATAAATTCCAAATATGTAATTCAAACTGATTTGTTTTATTGCGAAAAATGTATTTAACGAGATTATAGTCAGATGACAGTTTTATTCAATTAGTTTTAACCTTCCTTCTGCTGGTGGCAATTGCAGATGCCCTACAGTGACTGTGATTTCAGAAAAAGTCAACTAAATCCTTTAAAAAAAAAATTGGACATTTGGAAAATGTGCATTTTTTAAAAGACTGAATATTTTTTTTCAATTCCCACACATAAATATCCTGATAAATTATCACTGCCAATTTCTACTACATACATGACAGGACATCGATGACAAGACATAATAATAATTTCAGTAATTTCCAATGATTGCCAGGTCATTAACCAAGCATTTTCCCAAACCATCCTCTCATTCATAACAATACAATAAACAGCTGTGGTTATAATAGATAACCTTGCACTGTCCCACCTACCAGGCCTACTACTAATGGGATATATATCCCTATACCCCGCACATACAGATAATCGACTCCTACAGACAATATGACCCAGGGATTGCCTGGTATGCAGGTTATTCAAATATACAGGACCCCCACTTTCATAGTGTCAATATGAACATCATATCAGTCCACACGATAAATTTCTGAGCGATTACAGATTTGTGGATACTATTCACCTAAACAGCACTATAAACACGACTGTCCTAGCAGATAAACGTGTAATTATCCAAGTCAACTGTGTGGTCAATAAGGACACTGAAAGTGAAAGTAAAAAGTTTTACTGTCTAGATATACAATGATCATATATACTGTGTTAGTTACCATGGTTACCATGTAGCTGAAGATGGGGAAGGGTTGTCCAATAAAAAATATGGAGGTTTACCAGAATGAGTGATTATGGAGTATATCGTCGCTGCAGGAATCTTTCACCCATTTGCGACGATTTACCAGAATACCATCGATGATAAATGGTAATATTAATAAGTGATTGATTAAATATTTCAATGAGAAATATTAATAACGAGTTTGCAAAGTGGTCCGAACTGAAAATGACATCAATTGAATTAGTTTAAATAAACACATCGAGAATGCTATTGAATGTGAACTGATGCTAGACTATGCTAGACACTCATTACAGTAATACATTGAAAAGTTTATATAAATAATGCTTCCTGTCTTTGATAATAATTAAAATTTGTGATCTAATAATGATAATGCACTGTGGACGTAGTATCATGGTATATTAATAATGTATCCTAATAATACTTTTGGGAAGTATTTCCACACCTAGGTTGATTCGTATTTCAATTTCACTATTATCTTCAAACACACAAACTTGTGGCACAACAAAAGACGATTGGCAAAACCATACCTGACAGATGGAGAACATATCCAAGCAATATTAAAGCCCATTTAAACATATTTTATTTCAGTGAATGCCAAGGGACTGGCTTTTTCACCAATCCGTTTGGACGTACGACAATAAAATATGTTTTAATCAACTTCCATCCGTGATATTGTTTTGCCATTTTAGTGTCCTGTTTACTGGTTAATGTTCATGTCGTGTGTGGTGTGGTGTGGTGTGGTGTGTGTGTGTGTGTGTGTGTGTGTGTGTGTGTGTGTGTGTGTGTGTGTGTGCGTGTGCGTGTGCGCATGCGCGTGCTAGGGCTTAGAGTTGCTCTCAATATTTATATGCCTATATTACAGCTGTGGATGAAACCTATCACACCTGTAGCACAGAGTATCACTGTGTATCTGATTGCATCAGAAAAGTAACTTTTGCAAACATGGAGCTCAAACTTGGCACTTTTCAATAGTCTACCAATAATAATAATGACATATGAATATTGTCATGCATTTGTGAGCAGACAAAAACGAAAGCTCTTTTCATTAATGTACATTAATCAGCACCTCTATACCACAATTCCACAGCAGGAAGCTGATATAGTTCGGTCTACACACACGTGGCCTACAGCAAACATGTATGTAACTGAAATGTGATCCACATCAATTATCACTCTGTTCTACAGAGAAAGTCCTGACATAGTGGAGGTATTTTAGTCACAACTGAAAAACTGTGCAAACAGAAAATACCAATTGTTGCGATTTAACATGATTCGTACTACTGATGCAATTATTACTATTGTTTATTTTATTGTATTTGGGTTTAGAGCTGCTGTCAAGATTATTTCATTTATATCACGTCTTGTCAGTTTAGGGCCAGAGGAAACCAACATCCATAGCACTGAATGTTGCAGAAAACTTGCAAGCACTGGCTGGTACTGACAAGACCAAGGATGATAACTATATTGCCACAGTAGTCAGCACGTCCTATTCTGAGCATGTCAGAAACTTTCGCAAACATTAATTTGATTAGTTTTATTTTATTTTATTTTTTTGATAAAGATATTTATTCCAGTAGAGACAAATATACATAATATAATAAACATAGATATGGTCAGAATGGTACCTAAATATGGTTGTAATGTGTACATTTTCAAACATATAGAGCAAGCAAACAGATGGTACATTGGTAATTATTCTATGATTTGCATATACCATGTAATAGGTATGATTAAAATAAGGGTAGTTTAAATATAAAAGTGTCATATTTCAGGCAAGAGATACTGGATAATACCACACCATTTAAATTGAAATTTGTACATAGTTTTAATTTTGATAAATCTAAAATGTTTGGAGGCTATTAATACTATTATTTCTTTCTATTTTAAAAGACAGACGAGGAAATATTTAATTATAATTTACTTTGTAAAGCTTACTTTTTGTAAAAATCTTTGATTTCTGGAGTAAATATGCTTTTAATCATATGAGTAAAAAATCTCTGAAAAGGAAATATTTTGTTGAATCATTCTTTTATTTAGCTTATAGAATATAAATATGCACATGATAAAACAAAAGGTTAATAAATAATGAAATTGAAATCACAAATCTACAAAAAGCACGTAAAATGTTTCATCTTTCTTTCTTTTTATTCCCCGTCAGCTGTACGAGATTAGGTTTGTTGTTGAACACATCTCGCAGAGTCCTGATTGTGAACAGGTTGTACTACTACACCGCACTCAGTGTTTTTTTTAACATGTTCCTGTATGTCAGAGCTAATATATAGTAGGGCTACCGGTGGTTCCTAATACAAACAACATGGCGACACCATCATGTCTTACTGGAATATCTGTTATAGCTTTAATAGTTAAAAAGGTGTTTAATTCCAAGCTCATTGGTGTGTGTGTGTGTGTGTGTGTGTGTGTGTGTGTGTGTGTGTGTGTATGAGAGAGGGAGAGAGATAGAGAGGGAGAGAGAGGGTGGGGGAGAGAAAGAAAAAGAAAAAGAGAGAGAGAGAAGCATTTTGTCTTTGCATGTTCTATGTGATAGTGTGAATCTGACGAAGAGACAGACACAGAGAATTTGTTTTCACGCGTGTGTGTGTTTGTGCCAGTGTGTATATATCACAATATTTATAATGATTATTTATAATATAGGTTATCTTTTTAATTTCCAAAATACTCAATATATCACTTTCATTCTTGTAGGGCTCAAATTTATTCATGCCAAAATGTGGCTCAATATGCACTCATTCCACCTTCACAACTCCCCGAGGAGTAATATATTAAGTTTTATATCATACCTCAAGTAAGTTGAACATTTCAACAAATTCAACATACACAACTTGGCAAAGTGATTCTACCTGTTGGTGTACCACAGACCTCGTTTGTAGATGTTTATTTCATCATGTTTTCTTCAAACAGGTTCGTCTTAATTGGACAATTCCCTTTTGACATGAACCCCATGTTCTGATCCCACACACCTTTGATTTCAGCTCCTCATTAAATCTGCCCAGGTGCAGTTCAGTCTCTATCAGGAAGATAACTCTCAGAGCCAATCTAGGAACCATGTATATTCCACACAATTGAGGGAGCATCTCAAAAATTAATTTGTAGATATTTAATTTCATTATGACAAATTACAATTTCATTACGGACTGATAACTCTTTGAAATAATTACATAGATTTTTGTTTAACCAAAGATGCAAAAATCTGTTCATAGCAGTTATATTATGGGGAAAATCAAGTTTTATATATTTGGCAAAAATTAGGTCTTGACATAGTCCCCAGGGTTTGACTGGCACTATGCAACTTCCTGTTTGTTCCCAGCATCCCTGCTCCCCCTCGTGATCTCTTGAACTCATACCTGGTTAGCAAGGGCTGTATCAGAATCAAGATGAAGGATAACTGACACCGACATTTGTTTAAGATTTATCAGAGAGATGCAGGGTCAACGATGGGTTGGAATGTCCTCATTGAGAAACGGCTACCAATTATGGGGGAGTCTAGACTTACTCCCCACCCCAAAACCAAATAAGAGTTCCTTTTCGTTCCTGGCAGTGTAAAATGTGGCAGAGGGATGCCTATCTTATACATCGACTACGAGAAATACATAGTGAGAATTCATTGTGGGACGAGAGACGAGAGAGACCCGACCGGGGTTGAGAAATATCGACCGACCGTTTCCGCTGCCAGTGAGAGAGACCCGACCGGGGTTGAGAAATATCGACCAACCGTTCCAGCTGCCAGTTCAAAGACATGACGAAGTGGCACCACATACGTAATCCCGATGCCCTCGAGTAATACTCTGACACGTCTTTGAAGTGGTTACAGATATGGACAATTTGTGTAAGGCAATTGCGAATGAGTTGTACTGCATGAAGTCCTTACCATAGTATACATGGTCAGAATATTATGTCAGAATATATGTTATGATGCTATAATATAAGGAAGTTTAGGGTTTTTGTATAGCTGTAGGTCAGATGACCAGGACTGCCTAGAAGATGTGTGTGCATGCAAGGTATTTTGACACCCTGGCTACATATCCAAATAATGATTTTATTTTTTTCCATAATAATGTTATTACGGTAAAACTTATTTTTATTTATAATATTTATTTAATAATGTTATTAAAACTTAAATTATAAAATTGGGATTTAGATCCGCTTTCAAGATTATTTCACTTATATCACGGCTTGTCGGTTAGGGCAGGAAGAAACCTGCAACATCAGTAGCGCTGAAAGTTGTAGTAAACCTGCAAGCACCTGCTGGTACTGACAGACCAAGGATAAAATTTAATATTCTTAAAATGCTATTTTTCACAACAGTGATACCAGCACGACATTACTAGCATAGACCACCTCTTGAAGAATTCAATCTTAATCACCCATCATTATTGTTAAAAAAACAAACTGATTTCACCGATATTTATCGATAATTAATCGATATTAAGCCAACAATTATCAATCTTTCATGTGTGTATTAAATTAATACTATATGGCCAACCCTACAGTTACTATGATAGGGGCACCTGCAATGAATTATTTATAAATGTACAAATGATGACACAAGGTCCTCCAAGATCGTCTGTCAAGATTAAATATAGTGCATTCATCACTTTGACAATGCGAATCTAGTATCTAAATTCTAATGCAAAAGTAAAAATAAACCACAGCAAATAAGCTTGTCAATGTCATTAGAACATAAACAAACAATTATTCATTCTTGTGTATGCAGCAACATGGATTGAAAACGGAGGGGGTTGTATTTCAATATGAAAAAAGAAAAAAGAAAAACATGGAATGATACCTCTGACTACTTAGTTATATTAACTGCACTCACAACTATTAATATAAGGCATCTAGGGTTGACTTCAACAGTGAAAAGGTTAATAAACATCAACTTCCTGTTTTATAAATTTTACACTATCACCATGATCAAATGGACATCTTTGAGTGCATATAAATGCAGATCACACATCATGTTTCCTAAACTACGTCACTAATCCTATTAATAATAGTATTATGAGATTGACAGATATGTGATCCCAGATATACTGCAAGACTGCACTGACAAGCTGACAGTTTAAAATCACTAGAAGTCAGTTGAATTAATTGTTTACCTCGCAGCAGGAATATTTCACCCATACGCAACGAGCTAACAATGTTGAATCACTGAATGGCAGTTGGACTTGTACTTTCACAGTACTGATGAAATAACATTATCATCACTCCCCAGGGGGTTGAGAAGGAATACTGAATGCACATTGATCCAATGACCAGGGTAATATTAGCACATTGAGAATGCCTTTTAACCCTCTCCCTGATGGATTAGGCACAGCCATTGCTCTTTAGGGCATCTCCGGTTGCCTCCAGCATGGAAAGGGTTAAGGGGTTTGATCTGGCACATTAGTGAGTGATGTATTGTTTTACTTTGCTGTGTGGATCTTTATCCCACACTTGACAAAATTGTGCATAATAAACATCCATTATTATTATTATTATTATTCCTTTGGAGAATAAAATACAGGAAAAAATCTATGATTAACTACAGTCAACATATGCCCGTAAGAACCATTTGACCACTGGTCCAGCTATGTCCTTAAGAGTCAACTGACAATGTTGACACTAGCTAATCACATCATTCCTCCATTGACCTCAACTGACACACTGACAACCGAAGAAGCCATGCAAGTACTCCAGCGATTTACTTTTAATTTTGACACATTTCTTGTATATATCCTAAGTCATATTGCTATTTGCTACCATGACCATATTACTATTACTATTCTTAGTATTGACTAATGAAAGTCTAAATTATTACGTAGATACTCATTATACATAATTATTATTATACTATTTGTAATTACCATAGTCTTTTTCTTTTCTTTCGAATTGGGGTTTATAGAGCCGCTTTCAAGATACGGTAATTTCACATATATCACGGCATGTCAGTTTAGGGCAGGAGGAAACCCGCAACATCCGTAGCGCTGAATGTTGCAGTAAACCTGCGAGCATCGGCTGGTACTGACAAGACCAAGGATGATAACTGCATTGCAACTCTACAGACAGTGCATCATATCAATATCACGCCAGAAAGGTAACCTTCGCGAACATTGATGCCGGGCCCCCGGGGCGGGATTTGAACCTGAACCTTTGGTTCCGAAGTCCAACGTTCTACCACCGCGCTTCAGCTTTCGCACGGACTATCATTTCGCACAAATTGAT
Source organism: Lepetodrilus schrolli (assembly GCA_032361225.1). Taxonomy (NCBI): domain Eukaryota; kingdom Metazoa; phylum Mollusca; class Gastropoda; order Lepetellida; family Lepetodrilidae; genus Lepetodrilus; species Lepetodrilus schrolli. The sequence goes on along the minus strand of JAUTBT010043199.1, from coordinate 4,011 downwards.
TTTGCGCGGAAAGCGTAAAATATAAGTCCGTGCGAAACACAAGTATTTTACAGTATGCAAAAATGGAGTTACTGAGTCACCCAGTCCAAATAATCATTCACTTAATTGCCATCAAATCGTTGTGCTCACCCATTACAAGCTTAATTAGCATTGAATGTAGATTGCTACTTAGTCACACCAGAGTGATCATCACAGTGATACAGTGATCTCGTATAGGTCCATCACCTCTCTGTCAATGATTCAGAAATACACCTACTTAAATATTGATTTTACCTGTGTTGATCAAGTTATGAATGTGTTGTTCATATGCACTGATATCATATAACTTTCTCAACTTATTAGGACAAGTGTCTTCTCAGATCATTACTGAAAGTATGTAGCAGGTAAGAAAATCAAATACAGAAGTGCTAATTTAACTTCAATCTGTATGTATATATATTCCACATTTAACTTTCAATTTCAATTATAATAAACAATATAATATATACTATTGAGGTATTCTCTAAACCACCTTCTAAAGTCTGATGTATGTTTCTTGAAAGTTTAAAGGATGGGTTATCTTGTTTCTATGGTTATCTTTCATTTACTAATAATGATTAAAGTTATAAGGTATTGCCTTTTACGTTTTAGTATCATTGTCCAAATTAAGAATAGATGACATAGATAAATCTATCCCTGCCTCACTTCTGGTTGAACTTGGATAAAACTATGTTAACAATAAACCAATTCCAAAATTGGTTCCATCATTCATAATGCAAAACAAGGTCAAGCTTCTTAAATACTCTTGGAGAGGAAATTTAATGATGGCTCATCATGTTCATAAATATTGAATCAATAATATGTGTGACTTGTCTCGATAAATACACAACATCAGAGTTACTCATTGAGCAGTCAGTTGTCTGATTCACGTCTGGAATGAGTGACTCTGGCATACAATTTAGCAGGATGCAAAATTTAGCTGGGAAGAAATATCAGAATATTGACTGGAATGTCTCAAAACGAGGTCTTGGATGACATCACTGGCGCTGACACAGTCACTGACACCAGCACTAGATCACGTGTGATTTCCAATAAATGGAATTTCGGTTGCATTTGCGGGAAAATATAATATGCACCTGACCAGAACACTGTGCTAAGGGGGTGGCGTGAAAGAAACTCCTGTTTGACGTCGAGTTGGGGAGTAATTTATACAAGATGGCCGCGGAAAACCTCAGAATGCACTTAATCCTGCATGATCATCTGAAGATTTGACCGGTGTGTGCGGTGTGAATGATGAATGCAACGTACCTGAGGTTGTGTTTGCTGCACTTGTCTCGTTAATGAGTCCCGTTCTTTTTCCACATCGTGGAGCTTAGACTGAGTCATCGAAACCTGGTCTTGTGCTTCACGCAAGCTCTCCATCAATTTATCTCGCTCATCCAACATGTTCACCATCAATTGCTCAAAATTAGAATCATCGCCCGACCCCTGCGATTCGCGATCGTTGGAGCCGTCCTCGGCGATCGTGGGCATGACGTCGCACATCATCTTGAATACCTTTTCTGTAGAATATACGCCGTATACTCGGCCCGAACAGCAAAAGGAAAACTACACTATCACTAGTTTACATGTGAATGTCTCCGATAGAAACGTCAACTGCTCATGCGTTTTCGGCGAGCGATTTCTCGCTAACGCCTTGTTCGATCATCTTTCACTACACACAGTCGCCGATTTAACTATCTAAATGCTTTCTCCGCTTCATCTGGGTGTTATTAAATCAGTCCAAAGTCCTGAAAATCGTCTGTCAAATAGCCCCTCATCTCTCTGATCCCCTCAGAAGAGGAGCCATTTTCTTCTGGGAAAGTGTGTCATACCCATAATTCTTTCGGGAAGGGAGATAATTTCTAAGATCATCCAGGTGGCGTAAACGGGCACCTGTCAAAATGGCGTCGGAGACGCCGGTGATCTTTTATTCAATTCAGTTTATTAGATCTAGAATAAGTGCAAAACATGACGAGTGAATTTGGTGACAGCACGGTAGGATCATGCCTAGGGCGGGTAGAAAAGGGAGACAGGCAAAGAAGGCGGGTTATAACACATATTGCGGTAAGAGAACGATGCAAACTCGGTCTCAACCAAATAAATTCATTTGTTTACATTTATTTACAAATCTGCTAGACTTCCATAATTTACCATTACAATTTCGGCACATCAATATAAACATCGAATAAGTGTGATAGCGGCGATCACATTCCAAGAAATAATATTCTAAACAATATTATTACAAATATGTCGCCCAAATGTGGCCAAAGTTCAAAGGGCATCAGGGGTTAAATGTGTTTCATAACGCCCAGCTTTATTGCAAATAGAATCATATGACTTCCTTAGAAGTAGTTACATGTGTGAGGCAAGTGATCAAGGAGAAGGTAATATGTAAAATGGTGTTAAAAATTCAGAAAATAATAAGGGGGTCCTTCTCCATTATAGACCCAATGTTAATAATTCTGGTCAAATCTGTAATTTGCAGGTTGGCCGGCTTGTGATAATGCTTCGCTATACTCACTCACTATACTATAGCGAAGCATTATCACTACCCTGCCATAAACAGGGCCAATTTTAAGGGGGTCCCATAGATACCTTTAACCTTGCAGATTTTCAAATGATAATTTGAGTAAAATAATGTTATATTACCATAATAATTTTAATTTCTATATATTAACTTTTCACAGTCAATAATAATGAATAGTAGTGATATACATGATCGATTACTGATATATTGATTATACTGCATGCTCTTAACTGGTGATTTGTACTAGTGTGATATAAGATGCTCTGGTCTCGACCAGCAGGGTTACCCCTTTGGCTAAGTCGGTAGAGCGTTGGATTCGCAATCCAGCAACTCGGGTTCGAATCCCAGGATCGGCATGATCCTCGTTCACACTAGTAAAGTTGTATTTCAATCACAACCATTAATCACAACACAATTTAAGGATCCCCTGAATATTTTGGCGTGATTCACAAAACGTAAACCGACGATGATCAGCTGTTGTGAATTAAACCAAAACCATGCTGAGTAGGCCTTACAGTCAACAGGTTAAAAACAGCATCCTTCAGTGATGCCAATCCAAGAAAACTAATGAATTTATTGTACATCGATACCTTTCTTTGATATTGATATTTGAGTATTATCAATCAATATACAGATACCTTTACCAATCGGTGCATCACTAATGAATAGGTCTCTCAACACAATAAGTCCAGCTGCTAATCAGCAACATTGCTAAATCTCTCCCACACCCGATTACTAGCAATTCAACTGATCACTTAACACCCTTTAAGGCCCAATGACTGATCGATCAGTTGAAAATTTCACTCTCCTTAAGCCCATTGACTGATAAATCAGTTGTAAATTTCACCCCCTTTAACCCCAGTGACTGATGGATCAGTTGAATTGTTCACCTCCTTTAAGGCCTAATGACTGATAGATCAGTTCATCACACGTGTTTCAAATACTCGTCCTTTTGTATTTGCATGATATAAATTTGGAGTAAATGCTAGAATGCTGTTATTTATTCAGTAATACGTGTGCAGGTGCTTAAAATGACGCAGCTACAGAAGCACCGTAGGAGGTAAGCCCTATGACGTCGCCGGGCTTTACATAGCCAGGTCACTCTAATAGGTAAAGGGTTAAGTCATTATTCTATTTTCAGATGTGACTCTGAATGACTACGCCAATGCCAAGGCAGGAGGGGGGACAACTCTGCGAGTCAAGAAGGGACATGCCAACGCTCTGGAGAGGGAATGTGAGTGAGATCACAAAATGCCGCTGAGTTTTACATTACCAATACCATCGTAATTAAAACTCTGACTGTGAGGGGTTGGTTAATAGTGCCTGATTGTTCAAATCCAAATTATGTCATTATTCACCCAGTAATTTTTCAGCGGGAAGAGATACAAAAAGAGAGAGAGAGAGAGAGAGAGAGAGAGAGAGAGAGAGAGAGAGAGAGAGAGAGAGAGAGAGAGAGAGAGAGA